>OY757910.1:130098148-130363148 GCA_963585895.1 Sepioteuthis lessoniana
CCTGATTACATTTCACATAGCACTAATGGCAAATATTCTCTCTCCAGCTATGGGGAAATAGTAGGGCAGACTAGGTTCTTCAGCCTTGGTGAGGCGACTAGTCTAGGAGAAGGAAAACTCTGAATTCAAACCTGTTAAACTCCGCTTAAAAATTGACCTTGTGTCATATCCTGCCCGAGCGGAGGGGTTGGTAAATAGGACTAAAGAACGGTAAAGCCACATAACTATCTTATCTATCTTTATCAAGTAAAATTTCTTCTATTTTGTACCCCTTCAATATATTACTTATGCCAAGAACAATATTTCTCAGAGTTTTAGTTATTTGGACACATTTGTATATTCTTTTTTTTTATTATCACTTGTAGAAGGTATATTTTATTTATAAAATGTTCAGTGTTCTTGGTAAGTACTAATGAGTTATCTCGTTTTTCTTTCCGTTATGTTCTGTGTTTGTATATTATGGATATGCTAATGCTAATTCCAGTCCTTAGAGAATGAAGAGTCGATTAAAACATCTTCTTGATTAGCAAGTATCCAATAAAAGCAAGTAACATATCCTCTACACCAATGTTCTTCTGCTTTAACAAAGCAATAAAATAAATGGGAAGTTAATTAGTTCACGCAGATACTACACTGATCATTGGCAGAAGTAACAATCAATTCGTAAATAATTCTCTCCCATTTACTATTATTATACTAATAAAAATGATACAAATTATTAATGATAAAACTAAACCATTCAAGAATATCAGCACATTTGAAATGTTTTAACCACCCGTGCTTGTTATAAATGCTGAAAAATATAGATTTATCTTAAGTCACCAGTGTAAGTGCTTATTGTTTTCACAAATCAAATAAATGTATATGATTGATTGAGTAATTGATTTTAATGGCATGTCAACTCGTCAAATGTTATTTTATGACTCAAGGTTAAAAAATCATGTTCATGATACATTTATATCTATATTTTTGTGTAGATATTTCTTAAGAGATTTTTATACGGTCCAAGCGAATACGAACAATTTTTAGATGGGACCCTAACTCAAGGTCAGAGTAGATCTGGGAGTAACGGCAACTCTCCTGATTTTCAGATATAGTTTAGTGTCAATATTCAGATTTTGAATATTGAAATGATAAAAACCAAAAAAAAAACAATTCATTTTTATTTTTTGATGAATCAGCCAAATTTTACTTTCATCTTTTTTAACAGTTATATAATTCAATAATTTATTAGACAATTAAACAGTAAATACAAGTCGATTATAATGAGTGACAATAGTTTTGTTAATTGTAGCAAAAGAATATTAAGAAAATTATTGAAGCTTTGAGTAGTTTTGATAGTAATTGGATACCAACAAATTCTGCAAAAAAAGATTTATGGTCAAATCCCATTTGAAAGTAATAGTTCTCATCTGATAACTGAAGGTAATCAATGATGACCCTGTCCAGTTCTTAGATGGGCGACCTTTAAGAACAGAGTACTTGCTGTTCCTAAATTGTGTCGCGGGACCAGTATATGTGAATGCATCGATCCTACAGACACGTTGTTTGTTGTTTCTCGTGGTTGATTGGCAGAAGACTAGACAAATGACAAGAGGCAAGTGGATAAGTTTAAATTCAGGTTTTATTGAGCGAATCTTACACGAAAGGTGTATGGGTATAGAAATCGTGGTTGTTGTACCACGTCAGTGTAGTCTCCGTTGGGTGTTGAATGTTAGTGTCGTAGAAGGTCTTAGACTCAGCTGTCTATTAGTTTGTGGCGACAGCACGTCTAGAAGATGAGGATGGTCTCTGTGTTTGGTGCGGATATTAGGTGTTGCTGTATGGCCAGATTGTATATGTTGCAGGAGACGGTTGATGAGGTGGACGAATTGGTTGCAAAGGCTGGATGATAGATATCCCAGTTTGTTCAATTCCTTGGTTAACCGGGTGTGTGTCGATGTGGCCTCAAGAGTTGATGCTAGTTAGAGAGGTGAGTTGCTCGTGGACTAAATGCTATAGATGCTGGTTGTAGAGGCTATGTGATCGATGTAAAGGTTTATTCAATCTTTGTATAACCGGGTGTGTGTCGATGTGGCCTCAAGAATTGATGCTAGTCCGAGCAGTGAGTCACTCGTGGACTAGGTGATGCAAATGCTATAGCTTGGTTTCTCTGGAACAGCTGCTTGGTTAAGCTGGTGCCGGTCTACAAGTGGTGCTGGTTACTTGGTTGCGTAGGAACGGCTGCTAGGTTAAGCTAGCTGTTGCGTCGTCGTCTCGTGGTATCTGCAAGGTAGGTGGTGTAGTAAGGATACCAGAGGAGGTCTCGGAAGACTTTCTGAAGTTAGCTGTTGAATTGTAAACTTTCTGAGGTTAGCTTTTGGAAGAGCTGTCTTGAATGAGATGGCAGCTGTGATTGCTTTGGTTGGTAAGCTGGGTCCGCGGCTGTGATTGGTTGGCTTTACATCTTCTCCTTCGGCTGGAGGTAAGGATACAGACCCCACGTTCAACATCTTGGTTTGGGGGTGAGGACGCAGACCCAATGCTGCCGAGAAAGGTAACAGATATATCTCTTCCAAGCTCCAGGGAGCCCGGCTGCTAAGTTGGCGTTATTTGTCACTGCCTCCCACGATTCTGTCCTTGACTTAGGGTGGCGGTGCCGAACGGAAGCCCGGCGTTATTTGTCACTGCCACCAGACAGGACTTGACATCAGGTCAATGAATGAAAGGTAGGTTTAAAGTGGGGGTTAATGAGGGGGAGGTCGAGCCGATACTTAAACCCCGCTGGACTATTCTGGTCATTGGCTAATTATAGCTTAAACTGGACCAAGGGGTCCAGTGCTATACAATGCATTGACCTTGGACATCGCTCCGAGCCGAAGCCCGGCGGTATTTGTCACTGCTTCCTCCCAGACTGGACTTGACACAAGGTCAATGATCCAAAGGTCAATTATAGTAAGGGTTGGGGGAAGGGAAGTCCGGGCTCGAGCCGAGATTCGAACCCTGCAGGACTATTTTGGTCATCGGATCACTTCGTGTAATGTGAGCCTGATCAGACTTGCTGGGCATGGACCCAAACATGGGCCCAGGCATGGATGCCTAATTATAGCTTAACCTGGACCAAGAGGTCCAGTACTATATATGCTGTTAATGATATCATCGCCCACCCGAAAGTGGCCCAGCTGAAGATGAAAGCCATTCGGCCTCGAATCTCTCCTTGACCTTGAACACCGCGTTGAGCCAAAGCCCGGCTGCTAAATTGACTTTCGTTTGCTGCCTGCTGTTTATATAACGTTGACCCCTACAACACTGCTGGGCCGAGTGAAATATTTCTGTATAGAGGAAGTTCCTTTATTAAATATTAGTAATACTTCATTGTACTTTGAAGAGGAACTTTTAAATATAATATGTTTTATCCGGTGGTAATAATTTTGCTTCCGAAAGACTAGCAGAATTAATCCCTTTCGAAAAATAGTTCATGTGTTAGTAACTGAAGCTCTTTCATGACATATGTACAACGTGTTGTTGTGTGACGTCAAGGGTGACTCGACGTTTTTCTAAACTGGGGATTTTAGGTATCATAGCCGCCCCGACAAAGGTATGTATATACCCGCACGACGGACAGGATGTGACAGGTAGAGAAGAGGAAAATCTCGTATTTTGGGTTGGCGCGCAATTTAATTCAACACTGAATTTCACCCAATCAGGATGACTTATCCTATTCAGCCCGGACTTTCATTTCCGGCTAACAAAACGGGTGAGCGGCCAAACCCAATCTCTTCGGCGTGAGACGGCGACCAGAACAGACGTTCCTCTGACCGTCCCTACTTAGCGATGCTTTTTAGCTAGACAAGCCACCCAGTGTGGACATCTCACTGTGGCTTTAACACTAGCAGAAGCAACATGGACACTCAACGAGGGAACCATCTAATTTATGGATTTCTTACAAGGAATCCCAGTTGAATATGAATTGGATGCATTCAGCATGCCTTTCCACAGGCACTACTTCACGTCACCCCAAAAATTGGCTATGTCGATCCGAGCGTAACTCCGCTCTCGACACACAAGTCACCTTTTCACTTCTGGTCCATATGAATGGAGATAACGCATACTCTCCCCCAAAATACCAGACACACAAAAATCACGGTGACTCTAAACACAATCCCTCACACGTCCAGTAACACGCTGTCATCTCAACATCCCGCTAAGCCATTTCGTCTGCAACACTAACAAGCCTAAACTCCACGAGTCTTGCAGCACCAAAAGCAAACCAAATATTCAAAGCTGCAAATAAAAACTTTCGTTGTTGTGTTGTTAAAGAAAAGTTTCGTAATTCATTTGTTTTGCCTAAAAATATAGTGTTAGGGAAAATAACAATTTCCCGAACCGCTATAGACATATGGTCATTTTTAAGCTGAGTACAACTACATTTCAAAGTTTTCCTTCTTGTAGATTGTTTTTTGACCAAGGCTAAAGAACCCTGGCTGTGCAACTACGTCTTTACTCGTGACCAGAGGAAGACAAAAAAAGGATTTTATGCCTTCCCTAAGAGTATGAGTGTGAAGTGAATAGCAATAACCTCGTCCAGGATTCGAACACTAGTCACTGATTTCATTTCCGACAACAATAAGCATTATGTTAAGTGTGCCGCCCATTGTAGCAAGATTTTTGTCTGCTTAATAGCATCTAAAAGGATCTGACGGAGATAATAAAGCAATTTACAATACAATCTGCGATTGTATAATAAAAGTAAGAAGTCTCTGTTCATCATTATAATTCATAAAGGGAGATAATTATTAGATGCTAATTATCATGTACTTCTATTAATTCATTTATTTGCAATTAATTGTAATGTAAATTCTTCAGATGTAATTTAATATTGAGCTGCTGCCAAAAAAGACCTTTTAGAGAATATAAACAAAAATATGAAATACATATTTATGTTAATTATCAAAATAATACATTTGATAATTTTGGGACTAAATACAATTCATTGGTTTCAGCATTGATTCGTTTCTAGAAGAAGGATTTTCACAAAGTACTATTTCATTTCAAGAGGGCTTAATATTGATTTGTCTCTAGCAGAAGTATTTTCACTATTTACCATCTGATTTCGAGAGGGCTTAATATTTTATCATTTAAATGTGCAATAGAATAATATAAACGTTTTGGGGTTTGTTTTTTTTTTAATAATTTTACAATGAATTCAAATAAAAACTATTTCTTAATTAAATTAAATTGATCTAAAAGGAATTAGTTACTTTGTTACTCATTTGATTAAGTAAATCATGTTACATACCAGTAAATAAATGTAAGTAAAATGATGTTAGTAATGTGACTAAATTTGATTGCTTGTTGAATTTTGTCTCACTTCATAAAGTCTCCTCTTTTGGGTAAAAAAAAAATCCGAATTTAAACGAAAAAGAAAACTATGAATTTATTTATTCTGTGTCAAAACAACATAACATATGACATTAGATGGTGTATTGGGAATTTTTTCCTTCTGAAAGGAAGCAATTTTGGGTCCAATGATATTAACTTGATATTAAATATTTCTAAAAATAAATGAGCTTTAAAGAAAAACAAAATCACAATATTCATCATCATTATCAAGGCATGCCGATTGGACAAATTCCCTCTCTCTCTCTCTCTCTCTCTCTCTCTCTCTCTCTCTCTCTCTCTCTCTCTCTCTCCAATCGACCCGACCAGCCATTACTTTTTGTATGTTCTCTAGACAGCACCCAGTGTCCGTACAGAGCTAGTTAATGTAAGATTTTGCTGGTTGGCCAACACTAGTGTGTCCATGCATTTGAGTATCTATAATGATTTCTCTCACACTTTATCAGAATACTCACCATGTCTTGGTCGTCCTATTTGGATGATTTGTGTGATGGGAAGTAAGTAGTCATACAGCTAGTTTTATAGGGTGTTGCTTCTAGAACTTGTTGAAAACATCACATAGGATCCTTTTGTAGTTCCCGTCTTGCTTTTCCAAGTGTTTCTTTTATTGTCCAATTGATGCTGCCATACAGCAGTAATGATACGGCTGCTTCTGAAAAGAATTTCCATTTCATTTTATCAGAGAGATCTATTTCCGTATGGTCGTTAACTTGTCAATAGCAGTCCATGCTTTATCTATGCATATGTTGACATCATTTTCAGTAAATAAGATATTGCTACCAAGATACAAAAACTGATCTCCTAATTTCAGAACCTTTCCATTTAATGAGGAGAAGACACTATTTTGATTAAAACTCATAAACTCTGTTTTATTTGCGTTCAAGTAGAAACCAATGCCTCTTGCTGCCTGCTCCAGGTTATGCAGCAGAGATTCATCAACCAAAATTCTTTTGCTCTGTGATTTTTATTAATAATGGAAACCCCAGTGTTAAATTATATTTGGTCATCTGAAATATTTAGAAAACAAAAAAATATTATCATGTAACCTCGTTAAGATTTGGAAATTTATAATTCAAAATGCTTGAAAAAAGGGAATATTAACGACTGAAAGAAAATATAATATCAAATTCTGAAATATTAAAAAAACTCTGCTCTTGGAGGCTTGAAACAGTTTTATCCAATTCTTAAGAAAAAGAAATAAAAAATAAAATTATTTCTCAAGGTGTGAATCACTTTATTGACTTGTGACTGTTATCTTGTCAAATAATTTTGTTTCTACTCACTAATTAGTAGCTGAGTTAATCTTATGCAATTAGGTTTTATGACAGAGTAATTAAACTCTTAATGAGCTAATGAAGAACTGGTCAATAAAATCTCTCAATGAACAGATGTCAAATATTGTACATAGGATCATTTTTTTAACCATTGCTTTTTTGTTTTGATTTCAGCAAAGATTACACAAAGATATATTAAATTTAAGCAATCAGCAAGAGAGATGACAGCTTCCTTATGCTCAGAGAGATAATCAAAAAGAAAATCAAGAAGTCTATAATGATATATAGTGTAAACAAAGATAAGTGTTAATAAGAGAACAAGGGATACAAAAAAAAATCATACTTGGGTAAGTCAAAAATTTGGCAATATTTTTGAACATGCTAGTTTGCAGTGGATATATCATGTGACCAAAACAGCTCAAGCTATGGAAAGGTACCTGGTGTTGTTAGTAGTATTGTTATAGTTAGTGCACTGACACATTGCACATATATGCAATATGAAAGTCATACAGATAAATATGCAATTTAGTCTAATTTGGTAACTTATACTTTACAAGTTCAAACTTTGCCATAATGCAACCAAAAACATTTGTTGTGTGGAAGGAGAAGGCATGGTTGATCACATTACAATAACTAATAGATTTTGATTAGAGTGTACAAGAAACTTAAACATCAAAGAAGGTCATAGATTTCTAGGCCATGTTCCAAGCCACAAAGACAAATCCTGCAATCAGCACTTGCAGAGTATCAGGTGATCTCAGTATCTCACAGTCCAATGTGACTCATCATCTTTATAACCTCAGCAAGACCATCCAGAATTTTAGAACTGTGCCTTATATTACCAAAATATTGCAAAACTTTTGACTCACCACTGTAGTTTATAGTATTATGGATTTTACTCGTAGATATCTATAGTCATTCATCTATCCAACAATTATCTTTGTCATAAATTTGCCTGAAGACTGAAACAACATTTGATTTGCATTTCAAATTTAAGTTGTTCAAATTTCTAGTTCTCTAATCACCAAGTTTTGGAATATTGTTGTGCTTCCTGACCTAAACAACTTTGGCATTTCAAGTTCAACTGATATCCCACATTAAAGTGTAAAGCTTATATACCTGTAGTTTTAACCACAGGTTACCCATGGTTGGTCCATGGCCTTGCACCACAATTGCTATGCAAATTAGTTAACACCAATAATTTTCAGGATTTCAAATGCTGATTTTCAAGGCTAGAACTCTTTATAGAATGAAGGCAATACTGTTTTCACCCTACACACCCAGTATTCAGTGCATGTACATATGCATTCTTATAAAATCACTGATATTCTATCAATTAATTTCTCACCGTTCTATTTCATTATTGATTTCATACTATGCATAATCCGTATTCTGATTAATCAATTTTTAATTATCTTCATGTTTGATCTGTTTTATTTGCCTTTTTTCCTCCATATCACTCCATCATATTGATCTGTTTAATAGCTAGTCATATTATTCATATGAGAGGCTCATACAATCAATGTTTCTCTTAATTTCAAACCTAAAAAGAACTCAAACATTATTTAATATTTCTGTCAAATTTTCATCAAAAATATCAACATGAACTCCAAAAAGGGCACCACCCAGTTGCACTATAGACATTTTTCTGAATAATCCTGGAATTAAAGGCATCCAGAAAACAAAAAAATGCAGCTGCTTTATCCCAATATTGAAAATAAATGAATAAATAAATCTATCTGTAAAATTATTTTTTTAATCAATTACTTAAATCTTAATATAACAAAGAAATGGACCTAACTGAAAATATTGAACTGTTTTGTAGGAAAATATCTAAATTGAAATTTTGAGGTAGAAATAACATGATGCTTTATACTTTTTGGAATATTGACAATCTATACTGACAATATATATTGACAATATATATATGAGACGTTTTCCAATGGACTTCTATTCATAGACACACCATTGTTAACCGACCAGCAAACACATTCACCAATTTTGTGCAGACATAAGATAACATCTAGAGGACCTACCAAGAGCAGTGGCTGATTGGGATGGATGGCAAGAGAGAGTCAAAGGAATCTGTGCCGTTGTCTCATCTTGATAATGATGATGATGATCTTTGGGCAATAAATATCCATCCAAATTTCTTTACTAAAATTATATATCAATTTTTCTATTATATCAGATGAACAAGCATAAAATAATACCATTTCAGTTTAACTTTATTTTACTGAAATTTGGGGATTTTTATGTCATTTAATGGAACATAACTTTACATTGCAACAATTTATTATATTTCTATTTTATTTTATAACTTTATAATATATGTTGTTATGATAAAATTTTCTTTTACACACACTTCATAAAAATAATAACATGAATTGCTAATCAAATTATTCATTTTATTTAAATTATATTTTCTTCAAAGTAACAAATAAGTTTTATCATTATTTATTTTCCTGAGAAAAAAAGTTCATTTCTTGTTAATACTTTTTATTAGTTGACATTTAAGTCTAATGACAGCTGACAGATGGTGGCCACACACACTCTAACATTGACTTCATTCTAAGTGGATTCTTGAAGAGCACAAATTCTGAATGATAAGTGTCTTTTTGAAAGAAGGCACTAAAAAGGTGGAATAACAAGTAGCTGTTGCTAGGGACAACTTGCTTCACAGACCAAACAACAGCAACAACAGTAAGCAAATATTTTGTGGCTTTTTTCTTTTTCTTTTAAAGGATTAGAAAAAAAATGACTATTTAACAAATGTCAAAAAGAAAAAAACAAAAATCAAGATGTTTCTAGGAAACTTTATCTCCTGAAGCTAAAAGAATCAAACTTAGAATTTATTATTTCTTCCACTGTCAAGAATTATCATGATGATATTTTCTTTACTAAAATTCATACTTTAAACTAAATCTTTCTTGAACACTTCCACATTATCAACAATCCCTTAGCTTTTTAGCAAAACACTTTTTCAGACTGCAATACAAACTCATATTTTACTCTGTTATCTGAAAAAAGGGAACAGAAAACTGACAACCTTGATAGAAGGAATGTATTTTTTCTGAAATTAATATAAACTGATCAGACACTTTTTCATTATGTTAGATTTTGACAAAAAAACTAATGGACATAATTTTAGAGAATAAAAACCTAAAGAGAAAAAGTACTTCTTCTTTCTGCAAAAACAAAATATGCTAGGTCTTTTTTGTTAGTCCCCACCATGGAAACAAACTGCCTTATATAAACACCTAACCCAAGAAGGAACTACCGAATAAATGTAAGATCATTTCCCATCAGATATGAATATTTTGGTCTGATGAGGACCAACAAGATACTATGAGATGTATAACTTTTTTTTCTTTCTTTAGAGAATAAAACTGCAACTTGACAAATCTGATCCCCAGCTAACAAGATATATAAGACTTAGTGTTTAGGAGAAAAATTAAAATGTATGTATTCTTTAAGATCAAATTGCTGCAAAAAATTGATACCAAATAAATACCATAAATTGAGCTTTAAATCATTAAGAAAAAAGAAAATACAATTTGGATTCATTTTCTGATAAAAAAAAAACAAACTAAGATCATCATTGAAACACGATCAAGAAGAATGCCACAGATGGTAATCCTGAAAAAGAAATTTACTGAGAGTTTAGGGATGCAGGGGATAAGTGTATGTTGTCCCAAGAGGAGAGCTTTGGAAGGAACTAAAATCCTATCAACCAAGGTACTATTTACCAACCCCTCCGCTCGGGCAGGATATGACACAAGGTCAATTTTTAAGCGGAGTTTAACAGGTTTTGAATTCAGAGTTTTCCTTCTCCTAGACTAGTTGCCTCACCAAGGCTGAAGAACCTAGTCCGTCCTACTATTTACCCATAGTTGGAGGGAGAATAAGGGGGTTCATACCTTTCCCAAGGGTATTTGCCCAAAAGTGAACGTAATAGCGTGACTGGAGTACGAACTCGCGTACTACGATTCCGCAGTTCATCGCTTTAACCATTACACCACGAGGACACACATTTTTGTTTTCATTAATAATAGATATCTGAACCATTTTCAGACAGACCTCATAAAAACTGTTAAGTATTTAAAAAGTCAAAATATTTTTGTAGTTAAAATGCAAAAGTAGTCTGAGGATTTTAAAATGTCATAATTTTTACTGATAATAATGCAGCAATGTAGATTACATTTATTCTTATTGATAATAACAATTTCTATATATTTTGTAAATTTCAATTAGAAAAATAAATAAATAAAATAAATAAGCAAAATGAAATATTTTTTAATTCTTAGTTCCCTTTTCTCATCTTTGTAAACTGTGTTTTGACAAAATCTTAGCTGAATTAACAGTACTTGCATATTTGTTGATCAAATATTAATTATATACATGTGTATTTTTTCAAGTTATTTTCATTCTTTCTATTTTAGAATCATCAATTTTATGAATCTTAATCTATTAATCAAAAGCTTTAGCAAATCAAATGAGCATTTTTGCACTTATAAAATTTTTGATATTAGAACTTCATTTGTATACATATTGAAATGTCTTATTGTCAATAAGTCAGAAGAGTTTGAAGTGATTTTGAGAAAAGCATTTTGAAATGTTTAGTTTTCAAGGAATCAAAAATGTTCAAAGTGATTTTTAGAAAATAAAATTAGTGATTCTGAAGAAACAAAATTAATCAAATGAACCAAAAAGATTAGATATATCTTTGTAATGAAAACATTGGCAATGAATATTGTCAAAAATCAAAAACATTTTAGATTTATAAATTACTAACATAAGACATTATTTCTAATTTTCAATGATTTCATCCTAAAATGTTAACATTATTATATAAATAAAACATTAAGAATTGTTTATTCAATTCTTTTTATGAGGAGATTTGAATTTGGATAAGATCCTCTATTTCTTTTTTTCTTTTGAAATTGCTATAGTATGCTACTGCTGTTGTTCCTTCCATAAAATAACATTTTATTTCATATTTATTATGTACATAACTGTAGAACGAATTTGATTTGGCAGATTTTCCTTTCACAATTAACAATTAGGCAAACGAATAATAGAGATGTTTTTTTTTTCTTTTTCTGTTATTTGTATTTAAAAACGTTAACAAAAATTTACTTATAAGCAATATTATTAATCAAAACAGAAATTATTAAAGTTTATCAGGCTTGGCTTCATGAACAAAGATTAAGAAGTAGTGTTCCATGTTAACTGCAGGTATGCACATGGCTGACAAGACCAATATGGAACAGGCCGACATTGCTGCAATGGCTGCACCAGAAGGTCCGGTTAGGGTTTGATGGCATGGTAATGCAGCTCTTCCTCCAGAATCTATTATCCTTGAGGATGAGTCTGCAGGTATTTTTGGAGGGGTCAACATGATTGAAGGTAAGATACCAGCCATCTTGGTCCTCAGCTAGTGAGGAACAATGATGAAGATCAATGTGAAAGGCACCTAAGGATTTTTTCAAACAGTCCTTGTATCACTTCTTTGGTGCACTTCTATAATGGCTAATGAAGAGTACTCTATAGAATTTGGTCTCTAGCAAGCAACAATCTCTCATCTTGGAGATGTGTCCTTTGTAGTATAGTTTACTTATAAACAATTATAATTAACCAAAATAGAAATTATTAGTTTATACAACTCTGATAAAAAAACAAAACAAATTATTAATGTCTTTACAATAAAAATCTTGTATCAGACATCAAAATGTTCTTAATGGTTTTATTCTCATGACTTTCTTATCACAGACTTTCATCTTCATCCTATTTTGTTATATTCACACTATTTCAACCACTGTACCCTCTGACATTTTTCAGATAATTTTTTATCATGACTTTTTTTACACAAGGCAAAACATTAGAAGCAGCAAAAATATTTTGTATGTAAATTCAAAAGTGTATTTATGCTAGATATTTATACATTAAAGTAAGGTATTTATACATTTTAGCTTATAAAAATGATTTAAACAACAGAACATTATTAGTAATTACTTTTTATTCAGTAAATTAAGGATACTTATTAATAAGAGACATGACCTTCATAAATGACATTTTCTATGTTATAACCTACATGACAAAAACAAACTTACCTTTTCTCTTTAATAAACAGAAATCTTACTTTTTTCCATTTGTAAGAAAAGAAAATCTGAAGCCATATAAATATGAAATAGAAAATAGGATGAAAATTGATAAATGTCTTTTACTGACTGAATAATATTTTTCTCTAATAGAAATCTAAAATATATCTATTGATAATTATTTGAGTTTGATTTTAAGTCATGATCACTGAATATATAAATCAATTCAATGAATAATTTTTAATGAAGATCAGATTAAATCTTCATGATAGGTTTTAGAACACAATCATAACTTGTGTTTAATGATAAAAGTTTACTTTCTGTTTCAAATTTGTCAAATTCTTTATTGCAACTGGAACCATTTCTTTAATGCAGATCTTGTGTATTATGAGGCTACAGAATATTTTGGTTGTTGTTAGTTACCCTATCTTAATTTGCTGGCGTATTCTTGTCTGTGAAGGCTGCAAAGGAAGAAAAGGAAGAAAGGCAGAGGAAGGAGATATCTTTTGGATTTCAAATTTATTTTGTTTTAGTCTTCACGCGGCTATTCTATAGCAAGGAATGTCTTCCTGGACTATTTGAGTACAGTCGTTTTTTTCTCTTAAATAAATATATTAGTAATCTTCCGTGGTTAATAAGTCCAAATTCAGTGTGATCATGTCAGTGTTGTTTTTATGTTGCTTGTTTTAGCAATTTGGTTGGCTAGCAGCAGACATCACCTGCGTGCGAAGCCCCCAGGGATTTGACAAACAGGCATGCTACCTTGCTCGCAGCTGGGTATAAAAACATCCTTTCAATCTGAAGGACCCTGCTGAAATGAGAGCAAATCTCTCTTTTTCACAGGGATGATTCCTTTTTTTTATGCACGCATCACCCTAATTCCTGTCAGGGGATTCTAGGTGTCTCTGCATTTTCTTTAATTTGTTTTAATTTTATTCATTTTATTCACTGCCATAGTATATTATATCACAGAACACAGCAACATCTCATGGGTCATGAGTGTGACAGTTTACAGTTTTGAACTACTGGTCAAAACTATTGTTTTCTATAACACTTTCATCCAATTCATTTCAGTCCTTTCTTTCTCAGGTCAACCTTGAAAATTAACAATTAAAGTTAGCAATTTAGAAATTTAAACCATTATAAAAACAGCAGTTATATTGAATTAAAGAACAAAAAAGGCCTAATTCCAAATAAATTGTATACTTAATTAGATTCACATATCTACATATTAAATATGTATAACCAAATATACTCTAAACAATAATTAACCTGATAAAAGCTCAAAAATGTTTCATTTCTATAAATTAAGTTTGTACCAATTATTTAAACTACTAAAATGTGATCAGCTAAATTGTTTAGCCATGAAGCCAATTTTAAAGGAATGTTAAAGATGAAAATAGAGAATAAACTGTAGCAATTAACTGTTCATATGATGAGGAACATAAGTGGATTCAAATGGAATGAAAATTAGGATGGTAATCAACAGGAGGATCAGTATTTGTTAAAGAAGAAGGTTGTTGTCCACATTCAACTTTTGATGTAGATAAACTCAAGAAAGAAATTTATCTAAGATTTTGAAATATCAGCAAAATTGGAAGTGTACCCTCACAATGTTTCTTTATATGTTGATTTTTATACACATATGTTGGTAACTGATGTGTATATCTGCATGTATATATGGACATGTGTGTATATAGATGTATACACAAACATCTCCTTATGATATAACTATTGATTTACATTCAACATTTCCTGGGCACTCAATATAAATAGCTTTCTATCATGCTAAGCTACAATGAAGGCACAATGGAAACTTAGCTTAATGGTTATAATCATAGGAAATAGAACCTGTGACCCAAGTTCAAAACCTGGACAAGGCTGTTTACATTTAACTTCATGTGTATGTTCTTCCCTACCCCATCTGGGTAAATAGAAGGACAAACTGAGTTCTTTAGCCTTGGTTATGTAATTAGTCTATGAGAAGGAAAATATTCTGCTTAAAAATTGATTCATTCTCATCCTACCCATGGTGGATGGGTTGGGTAGATAGATAAAGCATATGCACGTACTAACTACACACACACACACACAAACATGTATACATATATATATATATATATATATATATATATATACTCAGATATTTATTTGTACTTTGAAAATATAAAGAGGGTCTGAATATGCTGGCAGGGGAAAATTGTTTGTTTACTCCACCAGTGAATGGCAAAATGTGTATGGCACATTTGAAAATCAGGTCATAAGTAAAAGCATTTACTTTGTTCAATGCGAATATTCTGAGGGCCACATTGAGTGAACACAGTTGGGTGCACACATTAATGTACAGTTCTTGTAATGGACAATATTGGAAACATATAAATCAAACAATGTGCATTTACAGATAAAGCATCATATATAAGCAAATATATATTTATATGCACATATTACATGGACACACACACACACACACACACGCATACATGCACATACTTATATATAAACATATGCATACTGATATAACATGGTATAGATACACTTTTTAAATATGCATGTACATTCACACACATATTTAGAGGCATATACAGCACGCTTATATTCCTACACGTGGGCATAAATTCTTAAATATATACAAACTCGCTTATACATACAGAAATCAATATGAAAGATCAGAAGGAAACAAATGTTTATATGTTAAAGATAAGTAAAGTGATATATAGATATTTTTCAGTTGTGGTGTTCATTGACTCTTTCCAATGATTCAGTTTATGTTTGGATATCAGAAATTTTAATGAAGTTACATAATTATGTCTGTATTGGTTGCCTATCAATGTCATGTATCATATAACATCTGACCAAATTACATCAATTCCCTTATCCATCCATTGTTAATGATAATAAAAATTAAATTCAAGCAGCAACATGTAGTGGATGTATGTATTTATTCAATCCCTGCACCATGAGACACAAGGTCAATTTTTAAGCAGTGTATGCTAGTAGGAATTCAGACTTTTCCTTCTCCTAGGTTTGTTGTCAAACCAAGGATAAAGAACCTAGTCTGCTCTACTACTTACCCATAGCTTGAGGAAGAACAGACAGATATTTGTCTTTCACAAAAGCATAAGTTCAAATTGAAATACAAACAGCAAGTATGGAATGGATACTAAAACTTGCTGCAGTCTGTCATATCCAATTATGATGTCCAACTGATTTTTTCCACCAATTTTTTCAATTTTGGATAGGTATTGTCATTTGTCTAAAGAAATGTTCATGACAATTTGGTTTCTTTTGATGATGTTTTTATGCCTGAATTTTAATCTACCTGTTTTATGTGACCTGTCTTTATTAGGAGTATAAGATGTTTTGGTAGTCTGCAGTCCTCAAGTCTGTTCAAGTTGCCAGCATATGTTAGGTTGCATTGGGCAAGTATATTGCACATGCCAGGGCGTTTAAATTTCTCCAGGATGAATTTATTTGGGATATGCTACCACCACTTGACATTTAGAATATTGCACAAGTGTGCAACTAGAGGTTGTTTTTTATTTTGCAGCACCACCTCTTCCTTTCTGCCCTAAGTCTGTATTTTGTTTTTTAAAGAGAGTTTGTCTGGAAATCATTCTTTTACCATGTCACCTAATCAGCAATCTCTATTCCTCCCCTGATGGTATCTAATTCCATCAGAGGTAAAAGACCTTTTTTAATGGATCCATATATCTCTTCCATGCAACTTCCCTGTTTCACTTGCCAGAAAAAAAAAATTACTGCATATCTTCAGAAAAGGATAATCATTCATCTTTGTCATGTGAACTGCTCAGTAGAGATAAGCATTTTGGAACATAACTTTGAATTGAATCTTTTGGAGAACTTAGGTGTTTTTATTAGTATTATTCCAGTGTATATTAAGGATGACAAAGAAACAATGCTGATAGAAGTGTTCAAAGAAGCATAAATGGCACCGGCATTTGCTCAAGGATTTGAAAATAATGCTCTGTGTTTGGAGAGCTGCTTTCAGAATCTATAGTTTGTTTCCATTAGAATAAGATTAAATGCATTTCAGTACAAAAATGTGGCAATGTTTGCATATAGAAACAGAAATGTAAGTTTTAACTTTCATTCACATAATCAATTTTATATGTTTAGGCATCTAAGAATTCAAGTATATAAATATGCACTCATATACACATATATATATATGTATATTATATAAAAATATGTGTTGATTATATTCTAACAAAGCTTAACCATTCAAAGTTTATAATACTGATGCTCATTCAAAATCTACATGCATATATCAGTGTGTGTGTGTGTGTGTGTGTGTGTGTTTCAGACATACAGACTAATTTATTTCACTTGGTTCATATAAATATTTTTTTATTTTTTATTTTCTACTAATTTATGCACACAATTCACACAGTTGTATGTTATTCATTTTTTTAAATATTTCATCACGTTTCCTAGTTTTTGATGCCAAAATGAAATTATATATATTGAAAATAATATCCATTTTAATCTTCGTGTACCATAGCCAGATATGGCTATGTGTGAAACATTCATAGAATGTTCATAACATATATACATAAAACATAGGAATCTTGAAACATGAAAAACACTTACGACTTTTTAGTTCAGGTACGAAACTTTTTATTACCTTTGAGTTTAAAGATTCTTCAACATAAGGAGAGAGATACACATTCTTTCTATTCTGGCTTTTTCATCTGCACCCCCCATCTCATGCGAAACCTGTCGCAAGGCCTCCGCGAGCAAGCAAAAGTCAACCGTCTTCTCCCGAGGCAGCTCTCAACTTAACTGACTGACTTTTTCAAAATCCCCCGAATACTCCGCACGCTTCCAGTGTGTGATGTCACCCGCACTCTGCAGCCCCGTTTCCCATCTGGGCTATTGTAACATCTCTGAGTGATATGTTTGTTCCGAGCGTGCGCACGCGTGAACACCTACGTTAATGTTGCACCTAAGTAACCCATGCACTGAGCCGAAAGGTTCTTAGCCTAACTAAACCCAGAGGCATAAAACGAAATCCCTCAGTCATTATATTCATGAGAATAGAGCTAGTAAACAGTGCTGGATTAAGATTTTGATGGCTCCTTCAGTATGAGTCTTCTGAGGATATCCCAAGCTATTTACAAAAGGAAAATAGGGTTAATAAAAAATTAAATGCGTTTTTATATGGCTGACAGCAACTAAAATTCATTTGCTTTGCATTATTTCTTGAAAATAAATTTCTTCAAAATTTTAAATTCTTGAGAATATCATTTTCAATTACAATGAGTAAAAGTCTGCTAAGTTGTTCTTATACAATTGTCAATATAAGTACATTCTTTAAAAGATTCCATTTTGGAGAAACTCCTATCTCTAGTCATATTAGTTATAATTAAGCACAAGTTCAGTGTATTGTTTTAATGTTTGACAATGAAGAAGTTAATCCATTGTTTATTACAAAGCTGTTTCTTTTCATTATGTTTACTCTAAATATATAGGGAAGTGAGTCACATAAGGCTAATGGTTATATACATTTATATATATATATATATGTGTGTGTGTGTGTGTGTGTGTGTGTGTGTGTGTGTGTGGTATTTTAATTGAATCTTTCTGGGTTTTTTTCAATAGTTGATTTGAAATATTTTTAAATTCCCAATTGAAAAAACTTTTCATTTCATTCCTGGAGGCCCATCATTCAACAGAAACCTCTGAGCTGCATTCCCAAAAGCCCATACCTGATTCATAGCTTTCAAGAATTATGAGGTATATGGAAAAAGTATCAAGACTGAACTGATATTTACCAATACAGATATGAACAACAAATAAAACATTAATTTTCTTCAAAATACAAGGTGTGTTTAAAAAAGTATCATCACTGAAGCTGTATTTACCAATACAGAAATGAACAATGAATGAAACATTAATTTTCTTCAAAATACAAGGTGTGTTTAAAAAAGTATCATCACTGAAGCTGTATTTACCAATACAGAAATGAACAATGAATGAAATCTTAATTTTCTTCAAAATATTCCTCTTGGCATTTAACACATTTCACCAAGTTTTGTATTGGTCGGAAACTTGATATATAATGTGAAGCTGCATTGTCATATTTCTTTTAATGTCCTCGACATTCGCAAATCTCTTTTGTTGAGAAACAATTTTTAAGCAGTGATTTGAGAAACAAGAGAGTCACACAGAGCTAGGTCAGCTGAGTATATAGGGTGTTGCACTTACACAATCTTGTGTTGCACCAAAAACTTTTCATTCAAAAAGCTTCTCACGTTTTTTGTACTGACTTATCTAGACTTTGTCTTGTTATCATCACTTTATCATAAAAGTTGCTCAACCATCCATACATCATTTAAATGAAAAAATTTTTAAATCAACGATTTCGTCTCAGTACTTTTGGGTCACACTTTGTTTCAATCTGGATATTTTTGTCATTGATTTGTTTTTTTCATATTATATTAGTTTCTCTTTTTTGTTTTTTGCAACATTTTGCTTATTTTTATTTTATTAAGCTGAAAATCAAAGATATTTGATTGTTTCAAATTTTGCTCCAAATCAAATGTCAAACCTATTTCAAGAAGAAACATTTTATTTCATAAATTTATGTTGAATATAATATTGTGGTCTCAATACCCTGCGCAGGGAAAGACATCATTTGCATCTGAAAGGAGACAGTTGAACACAGAGTTAATAACCTGGTTGTCTTATAGATCTTAAAAAATAGGGAAGAAACTTTTTTCTGAATATCTGAAAAGTGAGGCATTAAAACTAAAAATAGAATTGTGTATTGTCTTTATTTCTCTCTCTTTTTCTCTTTTTTTTTTTTTTGGAGGGGACTGTTTGTTTATTTATTTGTTGTTTTTTGTATAGAAAATTACAAAACTTTAGCTGTTTTTTGTTATAGGATTTTATTATATTCTTCCTTCATTGTTTTATTTCCTTTGGAATTTTCTTCCAATTTTTTTCTTTTCTTTTGGGATAATGTTAATTTTTTTTATTTTCCTTGCAAAGTGATTTTATTTATTCTAAGAATATATTTATATTTTTGAAGAATTCTATATCTAGAATTATACAATGGATGTATTTATAGTGACTATTTTTCAGTATTCCTAATTTAATTTGAGCCAAATTTTTCTATGTCTGGTCAAAAGCAAATAAGTCATAATCACACTATTATATCTTGTGTAATTTTCAATATATTTCTATCATCTTAGAGAAGATTCTTTTTATACAAAATTTTCTTTTTCTTTCTTAAAAGTATAAAAGAAGTTGGGTGGCACAGGTAAATATCTTCAGAACCTTTTACACTGAATGTATAAAAGCCAAAATGGTCAAACAAAATGGACATTAAATTATATAACTAATTAAAACAGTTTCAAATTAAGTCTGTCAAGTACTAATAAATTTCCATAACAATGCTATTAAATAAGACATTAGCCAAAAAAATGGTTTACATAAGTCATTTTGAATGATGTCAACACTTGTATGTCATTGTTTGATATCAGAAAAGGGAATAAAGGTAGTGTTACTTAGAGTAAAGTTAAGCATCATTGGACCTAATCAGTACATGTGATCTCTTAAGGAAAGAGCCATAAGCCACTTGTAGACTAAGAAAACTTAGTTAATAAAGAGTGCAAATGTGATGATGGGAAAATCTCTTTTTCTTTTATACAACTCATCAATTGGTGCAGCAAAAAAACTACTTATGAATATCAAAAATTGGTTCTGCATAAATATAGAGACTCACATTTTAAAAAATCACTAAAGAATGATCAATTAATCCCCAAATGCATTGTTACTTAAATGAATCTATCTAAATGTTAAATCAAAACTCATCAAAATGTCCTCACATTACTATCATCTTTCTCTTTTTCTATCACACACACACACACACACATATATTCATTCACACACAATGAACTGCTGACAATATCTTGTTAGCTGTGTTGTATATATTTTCCAACTCCCCAGCTGCAAGCAGGATGCATCACAAAGTCATCTTTTAAAGTCAAGTACAGCTGGTTTGAATTCAAAGTTTTCCTTCTCCCAGACCAGTTGCTATACCAAGACTAAATAACCCAGTCTGTCCAATGATTTATCCATAGTTGGTGAGAGGAGAGATGGATCCTTACCTTTCTTAAAGGGCATTAGCATGAAGTGAAATACAAACAACCTCAGTGAGGATTTGAACCCAATTTGCTGCAATGTAAGTTCACTTCTTGCATGAATATTTTCTTGATTATGTTATTTGGACATTTTTCTTCAACTCTCATGGTTTTTATGGGTGAAAATCTTGACTCACTTTCACTATTTCATGGATAGATAAGGCTCGACCTCCCCTTGCCCTAGTCTGTACCTTTCCATTGCTCTTAATTGGGTAGAGTCATGGTCAATCTTTGATACTTTCCAAAGGGAACTGTTGAGGAAGTTGAGCAATTTTTGTCTCTACTGTAATCTGTTACTAGAAGTTTTGAATGGTAAAAACATTCTACCCTCACGAAAAGGGAATAAATACATGGAAGGGTAATGATTTCCAGTTTAAAAAGTGCAAAGAAAAAATAATGGTAAATATAATTACCTTTGTTGCATAATTGTTCTTACATGCAACCACTTATAGCAGGACTGAAGTTACATTTTCTCATCTTGTTCTCAAACATCTTGTCACTAAACATCTTGTTCCCAAACATCTGGTTATTAAACATCTGGTTACTAAACATCTGTACAAATTGAATTATTTGAATAACTTTGCAAAATTTGCCAACCCTTTCGATCAAATTGTCGTTTTAAATTTTGTTTTTGTTGTAAATTATTCATCCATAGTAAATAATCTATTTTAACCAAATGCAAATAGTTTTTGTTTTCTTTTTCTTATTGTAACATTTAGTTGTGATGATGTATTTTTTATTTGCTGATTAATTACAAACGCTGCAGAAAATGCACAACAACAAATAAGAAATCTTGAAAAACTATTCTGTCGGTCTAAATGATTTGTTTTGAGATGGTTATAGTGTCTGATATGTCTTCATATTTTTATTCTATTTCTACTTTTTTTTTCATGCTAAATGAATTTTACTATATCATTATTATTTTACAGAGACTGATAAAATATTTGTTATTTGAATGGCTTCTCATTGTTTAAATGCAGATGGTGCTGTTTTCTTGTATTTCCTTGACATTTGTCAGTGTCAAATGGTGATTTCTTTTATTTAGTTACCAAAGAAAAAAGAGACCATTGATTTTTGTCTTAATTTTTTTCTTGGGATCATAAACATTTTCCATCATTTGTCCAAACAAATAAATTTACTGTAACAAAACATTTTTATCATTATTTGTACATTCACATAAAAATGTAGTTCACTTTTTGTGATTTGTCAAATCAAAGGGAAAAAATGATGCTTTGTTTTAAGATAGAACAATCAAAGAATGTCTGGTTATAATTTTGCTTTTCTATGAATCAACTGAATTCTGACTCAGATGAGAGTACTGAAAAGTTCTCAACCTGACCAAGAAAGTTATGACAGCAAGCCATGAAACATAAATGCTATTCCTTTATTAATCTTCAAGTTCAACACATCATTTTCTCAAACATTTTAACCCTTTTTTTTTTTTAAATAATTATTATAAATGTAATTTTCTTCTTCGTTGTGACAAGAACTTTTCAACTCCCCTTTATAAATATCAATCATAGTAAAGGCTTACATTTTTTCAAAGCCCTGATTAAAATATAGATTTACTTGTAAAAGGGTTTAATTTTCATAAGTGGATCAATTACACCAAAACTTGTGAGATCAATCCTTTGTCTGGGAAGCTTAGTTATTTGTTAATTTATTGATCTGTTTATTGATCTGTTTATTCTAAGCAGCATTGTCATTAGATGAAAGCATAATAAATTGATACCTTTACCAATGTCTTCTCCTTGGAGCTATGGGTAAATAGTTGAGCAAACTAGTCTCTTTAGCTTTGTTTAGGCAACCAGTCTAAGAGAAGGAAAACTAAATTCAAACCTGCTTTACTCTGCAAAAAAATTGACCTTGCATCCCATCCTGCATGTGGTGGAAGGGTTGGGTATATACATACAGCTAAAAATGCAAGAGAGTGAAACTTTAATCCAAACTACTAGACATAAATACTGCACTCTAATCTTCAGAAAAGTTGCAGACAGATAAGTAAAAGACATGAAGAAACAAACAAATAAAGTCATATTATTCATTCTATCGATAGCTTATCTATGATTACTTCAGTAACATTTTATTCCTCAAACCACCATTGAATTCTGGGATATCACAGACCGGCTAAAATATATTTTATTTACTGTAATAGAAAGTTAGAGCCAAAATTGTTTCATACTAAAAGATGTAATTGGGAGTTTACATCAATTACAGCCAATTCATCACTGGAACTAAAGATTCTTTGTAACAAAGGAAATGAGTGAGAAGCATTTAAAAAACAAAACTCTTTGATTGGTTTATTTGTATGTATAGCTACCATTCTGCTATTTGCTTAGTCAAGAGTCACCCGAAGGCTCCCTTTTCAATAGCTACTACACTGAGGTGTAGGGGAGGACGCTACTCCATTCCCTGGATTGTTCCACTTTACCCTTGATCCTTACCTTATAATGCTGAGTGTTAAGCAAGGCGGCATCAAGTATCATTTTTGGAGTTTTTGGTATGGCTTTGGTATGATTGAACCCTTGTCTCCCAGACCATTAGCAAACACTCTACTCATTAGACCAATGACCCAGTTACAAGAACATAATAAGTTCATAACAATTCAGTAATTAAATGAAAAGAACTATATAATTACCCTAAAATTACCAGAAAAATATCATTTCCAATGAAAGAAGGGAATAGAGAGAGAGAGAGAGAGAGAAAGAGGAGAATAATGTGGGGGCACTTTGATAAGCTTTCAAATACACTGATCTTGGATATACATTTGAGGAATTTGTCAACTGAGGAACTTACTGAACAAACCTTGTCAGCTAAAATAATAAAGTATTATCTCTTTGAATATTTTTACTATTAAAAGAAAATATCTATTAATCTATCTCAGTCTACTCATATCTATATATCTATATATCTATCAACCAATCTCAGTCTGTTTTTATCTATCTATGCATTTATTCTAGTTTGGAATCATAATCAAATACATCAAACCAATGGGCATCTAACTAAATGTGATGGTTAACAAGCTAGTTTATTAGACCATGGTTAATGAGTTCAGTTCTCACTGGATTCCCCTACTTCTTTGCTCTTGAACAAAGTTAAGCTTTGTGACTGACTGTATATGAGGGTTGCCTGAAAAGTTCCTAGACTGACTAAGATATTTTCATGGAATGTGACCAAATAAAGTTTATTCTAACATAGTTCCCTTTGTGGCCCACACATTTTTTTCAATCCCATTGGTCAAAAAAGTCATCAATATCAGATATCATCTTATGAACTTTTCAGCCTATGAACGTTTTAGTCTGCCCACATATGTCAAATTCTGTAAACTTATTACATCCAACTGCAAACATATTTTTGCACCAAATTTAAATAAATGAATTCTGTATGTTCTTCTTTGTCTAGTAATTTATATTTTTGTTTTTTGTCATTGTTTTTGCAACTTTATAGATAAACATTCGCATGAAATAACTCAAATACTTTTAATAAAAAATCGACTAAATAATTTTTGTTTTAATTTTACATGAAACCCTCTTAAAATTTTGTGCTACAACTAATTTCATAAACCATTTAGTTTTAGAATCCTAATAATTCTATATTTATTATGGAAAAAGTATTTTTTTTTAATTGCTAAAATTGTTCAATACACCCAGTACTAAATTCAAACATAAGTTGAACAACATGCTTAGGGTCGCACAATTTGCAGGGTCTTTCAATTTTAATTTTTTTTTAGTGGATATGTAGATTTTTAAATTCAATCATCATTTCTTTTTACCAAAGAGACTCCTAGCTTAATATAATTTTGGCCTTATCATTTCTTAATCCAGCACTGCAAATACCAAATTGAAATTGTTTCATAAAATATTATATCCTTATTGGGAGACTTTATTACAAAATATCATTTGATTAATGAATCAAAATAATTCAGTATATTGTTTGTGCTAATTTTTAGGTTTTAACTGATTTCAAATAAAAACTATTTATATAAGACAGTGTATTGAAAAGATAGAATTGTAGTTAATCTGACAGTATGATAGAAATATGTGGAAAGTTGGATAAATCAAACACTTTACTCAAATTTTGATACGTGATGTTTTGTTTGGGTTTTATTTCATCTTCACAAACTTCTTCAAGACCTTGAGTTAAGTGTTTGATTTATCAAACTTTCCACATATTTCTATCATAAGACAGTGTGTATATGTTATAGCGGTTCGGGAAATTGTTAATTTTTCTAACACTATATTTTTTAGGCAACACAAATGAATGACGAAACTTTTCTTTAACAACACAACAAAGAAAGTTTTTTATTTGCAGCATTGAATATGGTTTGCTTTTGGTGCTGCAAGACTCGTGGAGTTTAGGCTTGTTAGTGTTGGAGACGAAATGGCATAGCGGGATGTTGAGATGGCAGCGTGTGTTGCGGGATGTGTGAGGGATTGTGTTTAGAGTCACCGTGTAGTTTTGTATCTGGTATTTCGGGGAGAGTCTGTGTTGTCTCCATGTGGTCAAGAGTGGAGTTACGCTCAGATTGACATAGCCAATTTTTGGGGTGACACAAAGTTGGGCCTGTGCGAGGCATGTTGTATGTTTCTAATTTATGTTCAACTGGGATTCCTCGTAGGAAATGCATAAATTAGATGGTTCCCTCGTTGAGTGTCCATGTTGCTGCTGCTGGTGTTGCTATGTTAAAGCCGCAGTGAGATGTCCACACTGGGCGGCTTGTCTAGCTAAAAAGCATCGCTAAGTAGGGACAGCCAGAGGAACGTCTGTCCTGGTCGCCGTCCCAAGCCAAAGAGAGTGGGTTTGGCCGCTCACCCATTTTGCAAGCTGGAAATGAAGGTCCGGGCTGAATAGGATAAGTCATCCTGATTGGGTGAAATTAAGTGTTGAAATAAATTGAGCACCAAACCAAAATATGAGATTTTCCTCTTCTCTACAATGTATACACATGTGTATGAGTGAGTATATATGTATGCATGTGGATGCATGCATATGTGTAGGGCTGCCTAGAAAGGAGTTCAATGTAATTATTATATAAATAGTATATAATGAATATGTGCTGATTGTATAAAGGAAACCAGGATACAACAACACCCTGACACTAAGTTCAGTATTCACAGATAACCTTATAGATATTAGTTTTGAAAGATCCTTTTGTATAAGCCTAGTGGTTCAAGAGAACTTGTCATACAAACCTATTCTGTCAGTACCATCATAAATCTAAGTTTTCAAAGATGTAAACATTTTGATTTGTACTATTCATAGTGGCATTTTTTGTTTATTTGTTTAGTTATTTTTGTATTATTGAGCAACTGTAAATACTATGATAATAGTATTGTCAAAATCAATTTTCGGTATTTTTATAATTGTGACAAAAGTAATAAAAGAGTCAAAAAGTATAGGAAGTAGAAAATGTAATAAAGTAAATAAAAAAAGTTTAAAAAATACTGAATTGTTTGTTTTTTATATGAAATAATGAGAAAATAGCTTTTTAATCTATTTTCTTTTAAAGACATTAAGGAAGTCAGATTGTAAGTCTATAACTTGTATTTAACCCCTTAATGTGAGTCATTGATTTATGTGATAGTTTTAATTAATAACAATAATTTTATTTGAGGGTCATTCATATTAAAGGTTACATGTCATGTATATATATTACACACACACACACACACACACACACACACACACACACACACACACACACACACACATATATAGGGGTAAAGTTTAAAATGACATCCACAAATATATATATATATATATATATATATATATATATATATAAATGCATTGATAATTATTGGGGGAGCCATTACTATGCAATAGCTAATGTACTGAACTGTGGGGCTGTAGCCTCAAAATAAATGAGTTCACACTCCACTCATGCTGTTATGCTCACTTTCAGACTAATACCCTTGAGGAAGGCATGAACCCCCTAATTCCTCCAAGTATAGGTGAAATAGTATCACTGCAGTACTTCTGCAAGGATGAGATAACCCATGAAGGATGAAATGCCATTAAACAAAAAAACAAACCAATCAATAATTATTAATTCTGTGGGGAGTCATATATATATATATATATATATATATATATATATATATATATATATATATGACTATTGCTGCCATATTTATAAGCCATTTGAGTTGAGAATAGAGTAGTTTTGATAATACAATTTCAGTAGAAGTTGTAGTAGTTGTAGTAATAGTAGTTGAACTCTAATTGAGATGTGAATCATTACTGTGTCAGTTCTTCCCGAATTAACTTATTGATATGAATAAAAATAATAGGTATGAATAATATATGCTATAGCATTCATATATAACAGTGATGATAAAATCATATAATATTTAAATGATTGTTGTTCAAAAGAAAAAATATATATTTCAAGAGATAGTGAAAATTTCTCTCTCTTTCTCTCTCTCTCTCTCTCTCTCTCTCTCTCTCTCTCAAACCCTTCACCCCCTAAAGTTTATCGTTCATCATTCTATCTACCTGATTCACTCAGAAACATAACTGAATATTTTTTTAGCGTGTATATAAACTGGAAACGTTTCTATGTTGTTGTACAATGAGTTAAACTACTACAAGGTTGAATTCAGAAATGCATAGTATCATTTGCTTTATGACTTTATAGAACTATCTCTGTTCCATTACAGTTGCTACATTTGAATATAAATTTTATATAATAGATGTACCAAGTCTTATGGGACATAAGTATTTTTTTATTCGAATTTCTACGTTGAACATCGAAAAGATTAATATTTATCAATATTCATATCAATAAGTTCCCTTTTATTTCACGCACTTGCAAAATATTTTTGTTCGAATCAAAAAACGTAAATGTTCATAAGCCGAAAAAACACAATGCCAAAGGTTTGTATCTTTGTAAAAATCTGAAATATCGAGAGAGACGTCACTTAAAAAATAAATGCTTTTAATGAATGAGCTTGCAAAACAAAAGGCATGAAACAAATAAAGAAAGTAAAGAAGAGATTAATCGTATTTTCATCCTGTATTTGTAGGGCAGGCACTGTTCCTTTGTGTGTGCGTGTGTGTGCTGGTTCTGTCTCCTGATAACCATTAATAATAGGAGGACAGAGATTGAACCCAAGATCTTGTACTTAATAGTCTGGTCGTGTGCCGTAGAGTTATACCAGCCAGTGTGATTGAGTTGTTATTTAGATAGAAGTATTAATAATTATCAAAGAGAACTAACAAAATAGACATTGACAACGAACGAACGAGTTTAGTAGTTCCACATATAAACCAGTAGCTGAAGTAATTCAACAAACAAAAAAAAAACTATTTTCATGGCACGTGATAACATTCATCCTACAACACCGTAACAGAAAAGAAACTAGAAATGATGCTTTCTTATTCTTATTATTATTATTATTATTCGATCCTAACCAGTAAATTCGTGAAATTATTTATATATATAAACAAGATTCTGTAGCTAAGATTCCTTCTTTTTATCATGTTCTATCTTAATAATAAAACATTTTAAAACTATTTTTGTTAGACTGACATGATATGCCTGGATTAGATTTGTTTCTCTTTCGTTGCTTACTCGTTAGGTGTTGTGTATAAGTGCGATGACAATTATTGATAGCCGAGCAGTTAGGTTTTAAGTAAATAAACAGTTTATAATGAAGATGGTGAATATTCAGATACTATGATTTCTTTCTTTTTAATTAAAGTAACACCTGAAAAATTAAAAAAAAAAAAACAGGTACATGCAAGGTAAACAGAACTACTTTATAGTAGCAAAGTGAAGTGTTTGGTTCACGAACACTGAACACTTTTGAGTCTGCTGTTATTGAAGGAGGAAAAGAACAATTCTACAATTGCTTGTTAATTTCATTGTTTAAAATTTAGGTAAAAAAAAAACAAAAAAAAAAACAAAGGTAGCCCTCAGCTTGCTATTCATTATATTTTACAATAATTATTTGGTGCTATTCTTTTTTCAGCAGGTATGACATTTATTGGACTAAGTGTTATGGATGGAAGAGAAGAATGTCAGAAATTTTGAAGCAACACCATTAATTCCGTAACCTCATTCAAAGTTCGACTACATCACTTGAGATTAAGAGTAGTAGTAGTAGTAGTAGTAGTCGTAATTCACGTCGACTTCAATATTTTGAAATAAAAAAAAAAACAAGGACTGCTCAAAGACAAAGTGTTTTGATTAGAGTTTCAGTAATTTCCTCAAGTAGAAGAAACTGAGAATATAGCATGAAATAAGATCATATCAGGAGAAAAAACGTAACAAAACAATCACACAGCTTCAATGAATTTACCACCTTCTTTAATTTTCTTTTTTTAACAAGGATAATTTTAAAAGATACATAACATCGCTGCAACAGTAATCTACCGGCTTCCCATTTTTAAAAAAATCATTCAACACAATCTTCCTACCCTTTTTGTCTTTGTATCGTACTAGACAACTCTACTGATCTGTAATCCGTCTTGTCAAAAAGTCTATTCTTAATCTGAAAATTGTTCTGATTGTTAATCAGACAGAAAATGATGAAAATAAACTTTATTTGCGATTGTCAACAAATTTTATTATGATGAGTTGGATTTTAATTGAAGGAATTGGGAAGTAGAAAATATTCGTAGATTTTTTTTTTTTTTTTTTTTTTTGGTTTACTTTACTTGTTGAGCTTTCATACTTTCTAAACCAAGAGTCAATAGATCCCTTCAATTCTGATTCAGGACTTTCCTCAGGATAATTACTCTCTACAAGTTTTTTCTTCTTTCTCTTTTAGATATCAAATGTAATTTTTTTTCCCTAAGGAATTTCGAGACGTTTTGTTAATGATTGCAAGTGTCAACTTCATATTTCATAATTTTTTCAATAATTTGCAATTGCATTGTAGATTTTTTTTTTTTTTTACTATATTTTATTCGACATTTTTTTGTTTATGTTCTTCCATAACATAAAACTTAAATTATGGAGTTTTATTGTCAAATTTGAAATGACAGAAAATTGTATTTCTACTACGTTGCCAGATAAGTTCACTACATAAAGATGCGCAATTCGCCAATTTCTTTTTTGAGGATTCTTCTCAAACTTCTTTTTTAAAAGATTGCTTTTGATTGCATAGTGACAGCTGTCATATCCTTGTGCATTTTTTTAAGTAATGAAAATGGACGTTTTACTGTTCATAGATTCTAATATTGTAGATGAAAGAAAACAAACAACTATAGGATAAACATTTCTTTAGTTTTAGATAAATCAACTAAGAACACGTAGATAGGAATATTCCAGAAAGAAAAGATCAAAATCTTACTTACATAGAATTTATACTCTTATATTTTCAAACCAATCAGCGAAGGACACGTAAATTCGAATATTCTAAAAAAAAAAAAAAAAGCGGATCCAAAACAAACTTGTAGAAAAATTTATCACAGAAACAAAAATAGTTAGGGTCCAAGTAATTTCTGTGCATCTGATAGGTTAAGACAGGTCACGGGTTGCGTTTTCGCCGACGTCCGCACATTTGAACCTTATTTGACCAGTAATAAATTAAAAAATATTTTACTTTGATCCACTTTTATTTTACCCAAAAGTATAGAAAGCGAAATTTTTTAGTTCAAAGTAGAGATCTACTGACTAGCAAACAGGCACAGCACAGAACGACAGATTGATGCCAGATGACCTGCTAATACACACAACGGTTAGGAGAGTTGACCGAAAGACTCATACATACCAGTACACACACATATACACATATGTAAGTATAAGTCTATCTTCTCTCTTTAGTCCGGACTACTATGAACATACATATATTCACTCATTCAATTTGACTGACAACATTCATATTTTACAAACACACATATATGAACACTCCTTTTGTATAATCATTGCCTCGCCATTGTCAAGTTGATATAAAATATAAAATTGTTTGTTTTTTAATGTTCTTGTTTTTGTCAAATATCTCTTGTCTACGTTGTTTATACAAATTGTTGTGTTATTGTGGAACTAACACCTGAAGTTTTATTTTTCGCGGAACCTCGGGAAATACTATTCCCCCACACAACAACTTCATTATATGATGCTTTCTTATATCTTAAAAGATAAAGATAAAATACAAAGAATTGTGTAGATTATGGAGTAGACATTATGAAGGACTGAACGTGTCAAAAATGGTTCGAAAAGTTTGTGCTGAAGATTTCTCGCTGAACTTTGGACTATGATCGGATACATCAGTCGATATGAAAAGCAATCAAATCAAGATATACAACAAAAGACTCTCAGAAGGAAATTCATTTTATTGAAATATTCAATGTAGTGAGTTTAAAAGATAGATTACTGCAAGATTCGTCAATTGTTCTATATTCAAAGAGGACCGATTACGCCATGTTCTTTTTGAGGTTCTCAATTGGTACTCCTGCCATAGATTTGTTGTCAACAAATATTGGTCAACATAAGACAAAGGTCATACAGAAATACATGCCCATAGATAATCAATATTCGAGTAACAAGAGTCTTGAAGCATCTTGATAATATATTGATTCTTTTTCATATTATTCTCCGAACATGTGAATGTGTATCGGTGTGAATTTCCAAATAGATGCAAATTCTTTAAAAAAAATAGATACACTAGCATTTCAAATGGTTATTGTTGTGGTGATGATGGTCCCTTTCATTTAGAAGGGATAGAGTGAGCATAGGTTGATTTTAGGTATGTAAGGAGTCTAGAACTACCTTCTCAAGATCCACTCCCTGATCCTACAGGAAGGTACAATCTAAAACTGCTGATGGACGATCATTCAAAGCGACTAACCAAATTTGGGCTTCAATGCAAGAAGCACCCTTCTTACATTTTAAACCACATGTTTGATTGGTGGCCGTTAACTTTACAGGCGGCTTTATCCACCCTTTAACAGATGTATTTTTTCATACTGCCGGGTGTCTAGATTCTCTCCTTATCAAGTAACTGGGGGATCCAGGTTAGTTACCGACCATGTAGCGAGTATTACCGGGTCAGATGGTGCCATTAGAACTCTTCGAGACGTGAGAGTAACACAGTCACAAAATAAAAACAAATCTTAATAATGAAAGTAGAGAAAGTAAAAATTGAAGTTTCTACCTTTAAAACATTAGTCGGAAACAGCTCTCTCTCTCTCTCTCTCTCTCTCTCTCTCTCTCTCTCTCTCTCTCTCTCTCTCTCTCTCTCTCAATCATTTTTTCGACTTGTGCAGAACGTAAGTCATCATTAAGAGATTAGTGAAATTTTTTTCACAGAATTGATAAAACAAAACAAAGAAACAATGATAAATGAACCAACTATATGGCATATCTATGTGTTGAATGAAGATTGTTTTTGGTTTTGGTTTCTAAGAGGTCGAATGTTAATAAAACCGTTAGTATTATATAGTGTCTGTGTACTATGACCAGATGACAAAGCGTCAATGATACTCTCTAAAGAAGGAATTATCCCTCCCATGAAGAAGGTGTCAATACAATCTTAACTGTTAAGTATTTAACATAGGCATTTGTTCATTCATCTGGTACATCAAACTATCCACCATTCTACAAAAGTGTTTTAAGGATGGTTTACTTTGCCATTAAAGCTATTTGGGGGACAAGACTGAAGACATTCTTTCCATTTTAGTTTTGTGCTTTTCCACTGTCAATCTGATGTTGGCCAATGCGTCTTATTTTCCTTTTTGATATTAATTTTATTACTTATTTTAATCTTTTCTATAATGACGTATTTTGTATCTCTTTGTGAAGTCATAGTCTGCTAAGCAGAAATCTTATTCAATAGGGAACAGTTTATTATCATCTACTGATCAAAACAAAAATTATATATATATATATATATATATATATATATATATATATATCGCAGAGGTTTAAATAAAAATGTATGTTGTCATTTTTGTTGTTTATCTTGTGGTAAACTTTGAATTATAATTTATTGTTGTTGTCTATAAGTAAAATGTCCAGGAAAGTTAAGGAATTATTTTTCTAAAGTTCGTATGTAAAATTAATGCTTGGTTCAATTTGGTTGAGTTAGTATACGATGGAAGGAATATTGTGTTCTTTGAGATAAATTATTTAAATGTCGTCGATATACCTTAAGTATTGGATATCATTAGGTAGAATGTGTTTGAAAGGCTGGGATTCCAAAAATTCTAGTAAAAGGCAAGCTTGGAAGCCACTTAAAGTAGATCCCATGGGAAGGTCAAATTCAAAGTTTACCACAAGATAAACAACAAAAATGACTACATACATTTTTTATTCAAACCAAAGTGATAAAACAAAAAAATGCATTCTCATAGGTTTTTCCTGAGATCCCTTAGAATCTGCTCCCCCGTATGTATATATATATATATATACTCAGCAGGATGCGACACAAGGTCAATGTTTAAACGGAATTTAACAGATTTAAATTCAGAGTTTTCCTTCTCTAAGTACGATTGCCGTGCCAAGGCTAAATAGCACAGTCTGCCCTACTACTTACTCATAGCTAGAAGGAGAATAGTTATATTCATACCTTTCCCAAGAGCATTAGCGCAATGAGAAATGAAAAGAACTTCGTCCAGGTTTTAAACTCGGGTCACAGCGTCCATTTTCAACGACAATAACGGTTACACTACGCGTGTCTTCACACACACACACACATATATATATATATATATATATATATATATATATATATATATATATGTGTGTGTGTCTGTGTGTGTAGTTTGTGTGTCTGTGTGTGTGTTTGAGTGTGAATAAATGTTTCGATAAAATAAACAGAATGGAAGAAAAATGAAATGTGAAAAACGTGGATGGATTACGTATTTATAACGTTTTGCTCTGAATGAGTTTCATTATAAGTTTAAACCGAATATCAAAAACCTATCCGTCGCATTCACTATTTTTAAAGTACTATTTAATGAAAATATCAACAATATTTCGTTTCACACAAAACCTTTTAATTGATATTTCAAATAATAGTTATAAGCACGATTTCTAACTCATTTCATTAACTACTTTTTAAAGTTTCATAACCGAGGGCATTCCTAATTACGTTGCCGTAATTCTAAAGTTTTTCAATATTTTTCCTAAAATTATATTTTTTATCTAAATTATTATCTGGCGAAATCCATGGAAAGTGAAACGTTATAATAAATATATAGGCACAACCCCAAAATGAATTTCACGTTTTATTTCTCTTCTATGGGGCTAAAACATTGGAAAACCCAGAACATCAAAGACATGAAAGCCGTGCGTTTTCAAATCGTATGATCGACAAATTTCTTGAATATTATATTAAAGAAAAATATTTATATACATGGCGAAAGAATGAGGAAAAAAATATATAATTATAGACCATATTTAAAAATAAATAATAAAAATAAATGATTATAGACCATATTTTAAAAGTTTTGATGACACGGGCTATTAATGTCACCAATATTAAATCATTACGAGCAGATATCATAGCTATTCATATTTGAGTTGAAACGAACTTGTAAATAAAACGGTAGCAATAAAGCGGTCAAAATACGTCAAAATCAGCACGAATATCTACAAGCTCTGTTGAAAAAACATCGAGACGAAATTTGTTTTTACCGACATAGAAACAACAATGGACAAGTATATATTTACTTCAAAATAGTCTCCTTAGCATTCTACACACTTACTCCAGCGAGTTTTTATCGGTCGAAGTACCTCTAAAACTCCTATTTTTATTCGGTGTCAAGCTGCGACGTTGTATTTCTTATAGACTTGTAGGCATCATTACTTTATTATCGAAGTTAGTCAGCTATGAACACGCCTTCATTTAAGTTGTAATTTTTTTTTTAATTAGCGATTCAGTCTCGATCCTTTTTTATAACTCGATTCTGTCTTGATACATTTTTATTACACCACGTATATATTACTAAGAATCTTTTTAGGTTCTTATGCAACCATAACCCAGCAAAGATGACAAGCCATAGCGGAATTTTTACTGAGCAATACGCTTAAAATACTCAAGAGAAAAAATCACTTTCCAGTTTAATTTGCATCGACATTGTTTAATCATGTAAGTGCTCGATATAAACGAAGATAATGATCCGATGCAAATAAAAATCTTTCACTCCTACTTAAATAGAAGCATCAATATCATAATGGACTCCTGTTACAGCGATAATCTCACGGGTTCATAGATCGTTTACTTCCCAGTAATTGGAAGGTAATTTCAAAGAAAACGACTAGGCAAAAACAAAAGCGGGAAATTTTAATTTTTACAATGTCTTACAAGATAATTTAAAGTAACCAATCAGAACTTAATATCTTTAGAACACATCAAATAGGATAAAGAAGACTAGTAATTAAATGAAATAATGCGCTCTAAGTATAAATTAGGAATTAATCTGGATATTTTAATTTTCATAGTTTTCTTTGTAATTATTACATTTTTTTTTTTTCCTGAACACGGAACTTGTCCATCGGATCACCCGATCGAGTAGCAACATGATCATTTATAGCACTCACAAGTTTATTCCGAATTTACGATATTCCTGTTTGTGTAAATTTCTGCTATTATTTCTGTTCCTGTCATAAGAACGAAACAATTGTTCGTTCTTTCTGCGAGCCGTCATCAGTAATGTTAAAAGTAGTTCGCTTCTAAGAACAACTACGTCGCTGAATGACAAGTAGCATCAATGGACATATTTTGCTTGATGTGTTCGTATGCAAAACTATAACAACGTTATAAGAAATCCCTACCACGCTTATTCGACTGATATGAAATGACAAGACTGACAGTCTAATACATTCAGTAATCTATATAGCCTTTTCGAACCTATCTCAACTTTTTGTTGTTTCTTTCTTTCTAATATGTGATCATGTCTATTGATCTTAAGGTATACTTCTCTTTCTATCTCAGTCTTTTTATTATATATCTCTCAGTATATATTATTTGTATATAACGCACACGATGTGTTACACAACTAATCTGAGAAATTTGAACATTAACAATTCTACTAACACCGAGTTTTTACCATTTCCTTCAGAGTATATATATATATATACCCAGCCCCTTCGCCATAGGCGGATAGCAAGACAAGATCAATTTTTCAACTGAGTACAACATTAGTGTGAAAGTGAAACGTAAACATTTGGGTGTCCATAAGTGTTAAGCTACGCGCTTGCATCTTCATCACCCTCGAATTAGTCCTCTAGAGAGTCAGTATAGTTGCTGCTCACAAACGGTAGCGACAACAATCCGTGGTCAATTCAGATTTCTCGATCCTTTGAATAGCATCTTGTATGGAATTGTTCATTCCAGTCTATGACTTGATGTTTTATCTCCGATTCATATATATAGTACAGTTTATTCAAATGTATCTCCCAGTATGTCTGAGCCTGAATTGATCGGATTCTTTCCCTCTTGAAAGGATAAACAACCTTCTAAATGACGTAGATGTGCACAACAAAAACAAACAATGAACACGGTTGAACAAAACGAAGGCATGAAACAATGCTAAGTATCAAAGCGTTTCATGGCTGCTTCAGTGTTAAAGAAGAAAAGTATTAAAGCAAAAAGACTTAAACGGTTTCTCAAAGTAGTTTTCGTTATGTATATATTTCTTGTATACAAAGATATGCTTCAATATCAGTGTGTATATGCTTTTGATATCAGTGTGTATATGTTTTTAATATCAGTGTTTATATGTGTATGTATTTACCCTACCCATCCGCCACGATACATGTCCAATTTTATAGAGGAGTACACCTGGTTTGAATCTAGAATTTTTTCTCTTTGAATTATTGTCTTACAAAAACTAAAGAGAACTATCTGCCCTACTATTTAAGCATAACTGGAGGGGAACAGATTGATTCATGCCTTTCTCAAGAACATTGGTGCGAAGTGAAACGCAATCAGACTCATTCAGGATTTGAACTCGAGTCACCTATTGCATTTCCTACGACAATAACCGTTACGCCAAGCGTGCTTCCCGTGTGTTTATGTGTATCAATACACACATGCAAATCATGCATATATGTATATACATATATATATATATATATATGTGTGTGTGTGTGTGTGTGTGTGTGTGTGTGTGTGTGTGTGTGTGTGTGTGTGTGTTTTGCTGTCTTATTCCTCGCTTGCAAAGATCAGAGGAGAATCTTCTGTCGATCAACTGTAGACCCACCCATTTACCTACCTAAGTTAGTTGTTTAAAATGATCAAAGTGGTTAAAAGATCACACTGAGTCAACTCTTTTAGATTTATCGCTTTTCTTTGATAGTTCAACAAGACGAGACGGCCAAAGCAGCTGCAGGTTTTTGTCAAAGTAGATTACACTAGCTGGACTGCCTTACAAAGTTAATGATATTCAGTAACCAGGATTTGGACAGCAAGGAATAATTGCCGATCTGATCTATTGAGAGAGAAGGCGGATTCATGAATTTCTCAAGATCATAAGTGTACAGTGAATACAGACGACGGATTCTTACCAATTCCTATTTCTGTATTGGGTGTTTACTCAGCTTATCTTCGTCTAGCACAATTATGGGGCAGTGGGGGCAAATCGAACTCATTACATTGCAGTAACGATCTGCTAGAATAGCGAGATGTATATATATATATATATATATATGTGTGTGTGTGTGTGTGTGTGTGTGTGTGTGTGTGTGTGTGTGTGTGTGTGTGTGTGTGTAAACGTTTGTAATATGTATTACATTGTAATATGTATTACATATTGTATCGTATTACTTAGTCTCGCTCTGGTTCCATCCGTAGTAGTAGTCACCCAAGTGTGGAATAAGTTAATCTACCCAAGAACGCAAGAGCGGGTGGTTCAAAAGAATAAAAACTTAATCATCACGCCGCATCTTCCTCGTTCCTTCTATAAACACAATAACTCGAGACGAAAGAAACAAAATGTCTTCACTACTACACATGGACAAATTTATCGTGGCGAAAAAACTACAGTAGGCGTAAGGTGGATGACGAACACTTCCAGACAAGAGATGCTATTTATAGCTATGGCTATCACCTCTGACAGTAGGAAGAAAGCCCTGCTACTACGCTATGGAGGAAATTAAATTTTTGAAATATTCAAGACCACGACGTAAGAACAAAAGAGCATTGGCTCACTCACAGAAGGAGACAACTCAAGTGCGGATGAATATGTCACTTAGAAGAAATCCTTCAGTGGACACTACACCTTAGAGGAACGCTACTTAAGAAACCTTCAGATTTCGACCACTTCATCAGAGGGAAGTCAAAACCATAAACGCGTTCAATACTTGCCTGCGCTCAGACATAACCCATTGGGATTTCTCAACACTGGAAACAAGGAAATACGTGCACAGATAATACAAGAGTGTACATTATCAGGATTTTAAAGGAAAAATAACTGAAAAAAGTTTTGGTGCTCACAGCAATTCTAGAGGAGGGTCGAAGTTGATTAATTGCACTTCATAAAGGAAGACTGATGGATTGCATCACTCAAACGTGATTTTCAAAGGTCGACAATGGTGGCATATTGTTTTTATTCCTTGTAACTTACAGTTCTCTAAAATTAGGCCACATCTGGTTATGGAATGCATTATAGCTATAGCCGCCAATATTTGAAAAGCCATTTTAATTTCACCAACAAAGCGATGTCAAGCTAAAATGGTCTGTATCCTAATCTAGTGTGAATTATTCATTTCTAAGTATTGTGCATGAATACCGTTGGATTATGTCCCTTAAATTGATGTCCCTTGTCCCTCTGAGGGATCGGTTATCTTCCTTCTCTAACTTCTGGTACTTTGTGGACATTAAAGTAAATAAAGATTACTACTGGATTAGAAAGAAAAGAGACAATAGAAATAATTTTAATAACCCTCGAACAAAACACGTGTGTCCATCTCTGTCTCTTTATCTTGTCTTACTAAACCTAGGCCACAAAAAAGTTACATAGTATCAGAAGTTGTGTCAAGAATGGAAAACATTGTAAAAACCGGGTGTAAAAGAAAAAAGTTAATATAACTTAAGTCCGGCTTTTTATTCATTTTTTCTTTGCTTTGGTAGAGGCACGAGCGTAGCACCTCGCGATGACGGAGGCGGCTTGGCTCTTTTAGAGTCAAGCCGATATTTATCGCTGCCTCCCACCAGACACGACTTGACACAAGGTCAAAAGCCCGAAGGCCGATTAAAGTGGGGATAAAGGGGAGGGGAGGTCGGGAACGAGCCGAGACTCGAACCCTGCTTGTCTGTGCTGCTCATCGGCTCACTTAGTGCAATGTGAGCCTGATGAGGCAAGCAGTTGTTACTGTCGGAGCTGATATGATGCAGAAATAACCCGAAATCGGCAATGAAGACAGCGCATCACTGAAGACCTCCATGATGCATCTAAGATGTATGATTGAAACAAAAAAAGCCTTACGGGAAAATTCTTTGTTAAAGTTGGACCTAACCAACGTAAACGAACCCACCTCAAAAAAGAAAAAAGAAAAAGAAAGAACAAAACTCTTGCAAAAAAGTGTGAAAAGAAAAAATCGTGGAACAGATAAATTCCCAAACACACACACACACACACATACACATACACACACACACAAACTAGCAGTGAGAACAATAATTCTTTTCTTTTTTTTTCTATGTTGTCATTTGTTATTGAAAAAATATCTCAGAAAACAATTTTTGCTAATATTCCAGCACCCAAAAAAGTGATACAAGTTTAAAATGTTGTCAACAACTGTCGAAAATTTAAATGGAACCTTCTAAATTATTTTATCGCTGAAATGTTACTTATTGACCTTTGACCCGTCAGTTAGAGATTTCGTAAGCAGGATGTGTACCTGTGTAACCAGCGGAACACCGGAAATGAATCCCGAACCGGAAGGAAAATGCTTGGGAGTTATGAATAGTATATAAGTACACATTTTCAACACCCACAGGACAGGTGGTTGATAAGGAGAAGCGGACGACTCGGGGTGCAGTCAGCTAGTCCCTTCACCCGACCAAGGAGCAGAAGTACAAAGTTGGGCTCTGAATATAGAATTACAACTTGGGTTTAGAAGAGATGATGTCAAATATAGCAGTCCTGAGTCCGATTCCTTCCTCTCTCTCTCTCTATCTATCTATCTATCTATCTATCTATCTATCTCTCTTTCATACACACACACACACACACATACACCAGCAACATTTCGACCCAGTCTTACAATAAATATATTTTTATAAACACGAGTATTCTGACTATATAGCATTCTGACTATATAACAAATAGATTCCCTTGGGAACCAGACACTGCATACCAGACTTCAGTGTTCTTAGCAATTATTGAGGAAAAGGCTTACGACGTTTACGACGGCAGTGACGAAGACAAAATGAAACTTGAAATCGTGATACGAAAAAAAATTGAGGAATTTTTTGTAGGTGAAACGAACGAAACATGAATCTCAAAAATTCCACCTCCGGAAGCATCAAAAAGCATAGAATCCTATATAGCTGCTCTGTGACAATTTGCAAAAATCTCAACTTGGATAGTTGCAAGATAGACTTATTCGGCACCAAGGCGTTGTTGCATTTAGAAGTGATACTGTCAGGGAAAAGTTGCTGTCAGATAAGTTACCTACACTAAACCAGTGCCTACAAGAGCCGACGAGACGTCTAATATGCAGCCAACTCTCATATCAACTGGATTTACCAAGAAAAGAGACAATAGAAATAATTTCAAAAAACCTCGAACATAATCGAAACAAATACCCAAGTAATGCATGCGTTGCGGATAGTTTCCGGTTCATAATAGAAATGACTGTCCAGCAAGATATGCATACTGTAGAATTTGATCGCAAAAAGGAGAATTAGTTTAGGGTTTGCTGGAAGAGAGTCAGAGAAATTAAAGAGGAAAAAGAAGAGCGACAATTTTTAGGTTCAATTACTCTAGAAAACGTATACGCGGGTAGAGAAGAGGATATTACTAATTGGCAGGCAAAGTTACCACTAAGCTCAGCCCCAAAACTTTAAATTTTAGGTTAGTTTCAGGTGCAGACGTGACTGTAGTTCTGGATTGGTATTTTTTTAAATATTTCCCCATTCATTCAACCAACAAACAAGAGACCGGACAGACTTAGTCATCATAGAATAAAGGTCATTGGAAGTATAAAGGCTAAACTGACCACAGAAAAAGTCAGCTAACAAGACCAACATGTTATAGAGAACCTTAAAGAGCCATTCCTGGAAGGGCCAGCAATTAAAGCTGTAAATCTGCTGAAAACAGCCAATACAGTCAACATCGAAAAGCCCCAGTAGAAGAAAGAATTCCAAGGACGGTTCACATGACTTGTAAGACTAGAACATGGGTACAAGATACGCTTGGTTACAGGAGCTCAACCATTCTCCATTGCTACCACTCGAAGACTGTCACTGCCCATGAAACAGGAAATCTAGGAAGAATTGCAGCGTCTGAAGAAAGAGGATATAACCCGTCTAGTGTCCCAAAAGTCGTCCTTCAAAAGAGTAATGTTAGATTGTTGGTTGACTTTACCAAGAGAGAAATTTCCTGAACCCATCACAAACCAGCTACTGGCTGAACTCGGTGGTGCCACAGTATTCAGCAAGCTTGTCAGCAATAGCGGTTTCTAAAAAATTGTCCTCCACGAAAAATTACCGGAAATCACATCGTTCATTACACCTTATCGAAGGTACATTTTTAAATGTTTAAGTTTTGGACCAGAAATTTTTCATCGGAAGATGATTCGCATTTTCTCTGGACTATCAGAGGTCATCTATGACATAGATGATGTCCTGATCAGCGGAAGAGACCAGTAAGAATACGATCGGTGACTAAGAGTGATACTTCAGTGGACAAAAACAGCAAGATTCAGATTGAACGACAAATTTGTATTTTCCGTTGAAAATATTAAGTTCCGGGGACATATTATCTCCAAAGAAGGATCCCAATTAGACCTAGAACAAGTAAAAGCTATCATGGATCTACCTTAACCAATGAAAATTTCTGAGCTACGACACTTACTGGACATGGCAAATCAGGTTGGGAAATTTGCAAAAAATCTTCAACCCAATCACTCCGAGACCTTCTAACGGAAGAAACATAATGGATGCGGGACGAGCCTCAGAAAACAGCATTCCAGGCCCTGAAAAAACAACAAAGTTTCGCACCAGTATTGACTCACCCCCACCCCCCAAGCAGACAAAATTATCAGCTGATTAATCTAGCTATGGCCTACGAGAGCTTCTTCAGAAGCAAGAGGAAAACAGAAGACCTGAATTCTGAGCCTCATGAAATAGAGTTGAAATATACTCAAGTTGAGAAGGCACTTGGAGTTACAAAAAATTCACCGACTTCTTGATAGAATTGCCAAGATTCACGGTGGAAACAGATCACAAACCACTTTTGGCACTGATGAAGTCAAAGCGATTTAATGAATTGACTCCTAGAACCCAATGTTTCTGCATTAGGCTGATAAGATTCTCCAACATAACATATACTGCAGGAAAAAAAAACTTCACCACGGTAGAAGTTTTCCCCGTGCAACAGGAAGTAGTCCAGTTAAACAGGATATTCAGTAGGAGACACAGACAGATGTATTTATCTGCTGATTCATTCAAAATATTTCAGTGAGTGATAAACGCCTCGAAGAAATCAGACTCAAGCAAAATACTGATAGGAACTGTAGCCAGGGCATCAATTATGACAAGATAGACCACTGACTTGAAACAACAAAGTGAAATCCCGAAATAAAACAGTACTGAATTGTTAATCAGAATTTATCAGTTTACTCTGGACTGCTACTAAACCGGAGCCCCGGTGAATCAAAAGAATCGGTTACAACTCTTCCCTAACTTCCAGTACTTTGAAGAAACTAAGGTTAATTAAAAAAAAATTACAACTACTACAGGCAACACGTGTATCCATTTCAGTCTCTTCATCTTATCTTACTGAACCCAGTTCACAGTACTCAAAGTAAATTAGTTCAAACCTATCTGGTTGTTCCTTTGGACCAATACCAAGTTGACTAAGCAATTTATTTAGCCCCAAAGTACGTAGATTTATACAAAATAAATGACACTCTCCAGGGTTGAATAATTAATTACATTTACAAACAATGAAGAGTATGCAGAAAGGAAATTTTTACGCGAGCGATAAAAAAAATGGACATTACGCTTGAGTGATTGAAATTTAGATAAACAAGAAAATAATGCATTGTACGTCTAATATTTCGGCATTTATTTGCATCAACATCAGAGTCACATAAATTAAAAAAAATATATTGATAAATGAAAAGTCTGCTTAGTTGTTGATTATAGCCAATTTTTGTTTTTCTTTTAGAAGCTATTCGAGTTTTTACTTTCCAATTTTAATAGATATCAAAGTAGTGTCATAATTTCTTTCATTATCAAAATATGATAGTGAGGAAGCTGCACAATTGGATGCACAATTACTTAGAGTGATTATAAATTGTTCAATGCATATCTGGAAGTTTAGAGGATAATTTCTAATCGTTTATAAATGTTCTCTTTTTTTAACATTTAATCTTCTATAATCATCACACACACACACACACACACACATCAACACGAATTGAAGATGACGATGATGAGTATGGCCAAGTCGAAAACACAACGACCTATTTTTCTTATTTTATTCTTTTTCTTTAAAAACTCCTGCCGTTTCTCCTCAGTTACCTTCTCCTACTGTACGTCTTTTTCTTATTCACTCTCCTCTAATCTCTTCTTTTTTTATACCCCTCTCAATTTCCTTGTATGGTTTTTGTTTTTCTCTTTTTTCTCTTTTCTTCTTTTTAACTCTTACTCCTTTCTCCTTTCTTTCACTTATTTCTTCATTTATCATCATTCACATTATGTCTTTACATTTTTTGTCTTCATTTCATAATTTTCCTACCCTTTAATACCTTCCTATTGTTTGATTTCCTCTCGTCTCTCCACAAAGCGCCTTTCTTCTTCTTCTTCTTCTTCTTCTTCTTCTTCTTCTTCTTCTTCTTCTTCTTCTTCACAGCTGACAAGAACCACCTGATTTATCTGGACCCCTTCATACAAATTCAGATCGACAAGCTGAATTTAAATGTGCTTTGCTGGTTTAAGTGTATGGGAACGAGTCGATCTATTTCAATAAACTAAATATTTATCAGTTGTTGATCGATCTGTCTATTTTTTCTATTTTCCATATAATCTATATTATTCTTACTTTCTTTTATCACACTAATTCCGTAATTATGTCTATTTCATTTTGTTTTTGTCTATCTTAATCTTTTCTTACCTTCTGATCGTTTCAATATCATCTGTTTCTTTCGATTCTTCTATCTATCTATCGACTGAATATATTTCTCAAATCTTGTGACCAAATATCGTCTGAGAGTTAAAGTCCCTCGATTAGCACGTGACAATGAAACGAATGTATTTCAGGTAGAATAGTTACTACTCCCTTCCTATAACAGTCACTTTGCTGATGACGTGCGAGCTTCTCCATCAATAGAATTTCTTCTTGCATGACACACCTTCATACGACCTCCTCCGACTACGAAAAACAGTCATCTGATCCCAGGATAAGACATTTAGCATAAACATACATAAATTTCAGATAGATAGATAGATAGATAGATAGATAGATGAAGAAGAAAAATAATACGTCGAATAAAATATTGGTAAATAAACTGATCGGTGGTACATGATATTTTTTGTAAATTGCCATTAATATTGTCTTTAAAATTGTCGAAATTCAATCGTTGATTTTGTAATGTCGTTTCTTCAGAAATCTCCACGGATAAAAAGCAAAACAAGGGCGTATGTTATATAATGTTGCATCCTAAACGCCATAAGATACGATAACGAGCGAATGAGTTAGTTCGATTAGTAGATATCACATAATACAGAGAAATTGAATGCAAAGGAAAGTGGTGGAGGGAAGGAGTAATCAAGTGAATTATATATGTTCACTTTCATTCGGCTTTTGAATGCTGATTCATGCGCTTCCATGATTATTCATCTTTTAAATTTACATCCAAGGAGCGACACCTGACAGACGCGTTTACAATGTTGTTGACACCCAGCTATGTGCTTGCATACATTCCACTGCTACACATGGAATAGTTTCAGTGAATAAGAGCAACCATACATACTTCCTAAATAAAAAGGATTCTGTGTGTGTGTGTGTGTGTGTGTGTGTGTGTGTGTGTGTGTGTGTGTGTGTGTGTGTGTGTGTGTGTGTGTGTGTGTGTGCTTTCTTTTGCGGTATTCATGAATTCGCCAATATAAAACAATACACAAAAAAGTCAGCATACGATCTAAGGCCGCTTGTACGCATATTTTCTCTGACGGGTTATGGCTCATTATGTGCAAACGTTGATTGGTATTTTTGAGATCAAGCTAACTCGCAGGTATCTGGCTGATATTTTAAAGATTACGATATGCTTCCTTTCGCTTGAATGGTCTGGCTTCTAAAAACTATTAGACATTAGAATTGTCGATGTTTATTACTACGTACAACGAAACTGCTATTGTTCATTCAATCGTCTTTTGCTTACTTGGTTCAGTGTACTCAGATATATAGGTACACTCTTTACTATGCTAAGCTTAGTCTGACTCTTGGTCACGTGTTAGGGAGCACTAAGTGAGATTTGAACTCATTAACTATGACTTGTAAGCAAGGCGCTCTCCCACCTACCGATAGAAAAAGAGATCTAATGATTGATTGATATTGACAGATTAACAATGCTAAGGATAATGAAGAAGCTACGATATTCGAAATACTAAATGTAAGAATCAAACTTACTATCAACAGCTTGCAAAGTCAGCAGGTTATTCCGTGCACATTGAGAAATACATATACATGCTGACCGGCAGTATCACATGACAAATGGTCAAACTGTTTGGTCGTTTATTGATCGTTTCTATAATGAGGCTGGAGATGCAACACGAAACTTTTACTCTCAATATAAAGAAATAAAGAATTTTTTTGTAATAACTTCCCTTTTTAAAATGATAATTCAATTTATTTGCCTCGTGCTCTGTATGTATCAAAGGGAGTATTGTATGTGAGGATGACGGTACAGTATATTCATTTTGGGACAATCTTTGCATATATTACTTGTCGTCCTAAAAGTTAATGTACCCAACCTTTATTACAATGTACTAAGTGTAGGAAATACAGGCTATACAGGAGTTGGGTGTATATGTATTTCTAAATTTTCACATTTCTATTTTCAATATCTACAACTAATAAAGCGATTTATTATTAGCTATCTTTGTCAAGTTTCTAACAATAAAATTTACTTATTTATTTATTATAATTATACATTATTCCATCCTCCTAATAAAGCATATGATACAGGTTAGGTTTTTATCAGCGCTTACCTCAGCCTAGCGAAGGGAAATTTTTTTTACTTGCCTAGTTTACAACAAAAAATAACAACTTAACTTATACGATATACAACAAGCACTACAGTATTCTGGATCTTGGAAATTGGAGGTTAACTCTTATTTAGATAGAATGAATTACGTATCACTGAGGATAAAACATGTGTTTTATTCTGGCCATCGTCATCGGGCACTTGATTCACAAACTTTCACAAAAAAGCCCCAGGTGGAATTTTTTTTATGAATTGTTATTAATTTCAGTTTCCTGTCGACATTATCATGTGGTGACATTCGTTCGTATCATGAGACCATTGATCTGTGCAATAATGTAGACAAGGTTGGAGAGAAAAAAAAATGAAGGTTTCTCCTCTCCCCACGTCTCTGATATTGTTCAAGAGAATGGCAAGGGTCAATACAGCTTGACACCAGTGTCATCAGAGAAATTGCCAAAACAAGATTGAAGACAAGGTTGAACATTTTAAGCGATTTGAGCTCATGATCTGAATTCATAGTTGTCTTTAATCTTGTCGCTTAATCCGTCTTCGTATTTAACCAAAAGATCAATCCATGTTAATTCTAAGAGCCAGAGTATGAATGGAACGGAAGCAACTTTGACTAAAATATGAATTCTGATTCCATTTACCGTGTTGAAAATTATTATTTCACTCTTTTTTCTCACATTATCATACAAAAACATAAGTAAAAAAAAAAATTCCTTTCTTACCTCTCGCACCCACAAGTATAAATGAAGGTAACATATTTATGTTAATTTATTGTTTTATTCTTTTAAAATCTTGATAGAAAAATAAAAATCATAAAACAAAAAGCCTTGATTTGAATTGAAGACTAATTATGCGTTCTTCACCCCGACATTAGTCTCCATTTATTTAAATCAAATTTTCTTTCGGGAAAAGTTCATTTCAGAAAAGTCACCCATGTACAATCATATACGAAAGAACAGAGTTTCGCTTCAAACCCGATTGAAAGCAAAGTTGAAAATAATTCTCAACTCGAAAAAAAAATAATTTGAATCTCTTTCTTATGATAAGACGGGTTCAAAGAAATAGAAGTACATGCTAATTTTCATCCTGAAATCTTCAAATTGCCCGATCAAGATAAACTTATTGGTCCTTACTGTGATTTATTATGACTAATATCCTCTTCTTAGTTTTTATAGTCAGAACATTTCAGCTTTTGTATTCCTCCAACTTTCCAGATCTTTTAAAACAAAACCTTCATTAAACCTACAAGGATAGATTGTTCTCATTCTGAAGTCCATTATTAAAGGACATCTCATTTACCAGTTAATTATCCCTACTCCTTGTAATATAGTTTGTCTGCCTCTCCCATTATGTATGAGTTTTTCCTTTACCAAACTAAAGGACTGAACTCAAGATTATTTAATAAGATTCTCATAACCAACAATCTTATCCACTTGCCTGTTGGTCTGTAGAACAACGGAATAATGGAAACTTGATGTCTTCAACTCAATGTCACTTGTCTGCCGAATCTACAAAACTAAAGCACACACACACACACACACACACACACACACACACACACACACACACACACACACACACACACATATATATATATATATATATATATATATATATATATATATATATATATATATATATTTGCACTACTCGATATGCAATAAAGTGAGGGGATTTTAAACAAAAATTTTGCTCCGAAATTACCAGAAGGTTACCGACTACGACGCACATCTGAAGAAGTCTTGGAGGGCAAAACGATCATTATTGTTATATACAAAAATCTCTTCTGTTTTACGAATACATTCCAAACTAACTCACTATCGAAATGAATAAATAATCAAACAAATACACCAACACGAGTGTACGTTTCAATTGAAAAAAGGTAACATTCACCGGATGTTGTCTGAACGATGGCTGAGACCAAAATGAATAAAACACGTCGTTACGCAGGTAGGCTCCACCCATCCACCCGTTTGAAACGTAAAAATAAATTTACAATTAAAACAGTACTTTTTTTTCAAGTAATTATAAACTTCACCCTCAAAGTTTTTCAGAGCCGATTCGATCCCAAACGTAGCTATAAAACGGTCAGCAAATGTTTTTAAAAAGTCAGTCGTTTCCGGGGATTTCGAACAGAGAGAACGTCACGCGTCTCATTTCCAACTCTAGACCAAGACTGCTCACAGCTTACCAACCCACGTTACACCACCGTACCGCAACAACAAAGCAGCCATCTAAGAACAACTTACACCCGCTCACCCCCTGACCCTTATTTGGTGGAAGAAGAAAGCCTGTATCTCTTCTAAAAGACCGACCTTCAGTAATTCAAAAATAAACAAAATTAAATTCAAAACTGAAAAGCCGACAAAAAAGTTTTAACTACAAGAAACACAAAATCATTAGACTATGATGTTATAAAATAACTTGAAAAATGATTGAATTAATAAGGCAATGAATAAAGGTTTAGCCGTTCAAAATATTTCATTCATCTACAGTGTTTATTTTTGTGAAGATCAGTTTCAATTTCTTTTTCACATTTATTTTGAATTGAGCAGAATATTGTTTGTAATTCTTTAATACGTTTCTGTTAGAACAGCTCGAAGAATTTTACATTAAAAAACCGAAGTAATCTCAATTTTAAAAGTTTAACTGACTCAACTATTCTCCTTAAATCTGTCAGTTTATTACAATCCGTTATAAATATAAAACTGTATTATAAAAAGCGACATTTGTATTGTTTTTAAATGAAAATTATTGTCTCTTGCTTGATTAACTAACATTTTAAATAGCAGGCTAAAATTAGTGCCAATAGTACACATTTCTAACATACTTAATTTTTAAATTCTGCTTGTTAAACGGATAATTTTGTCTTGTGATAAAACTGCTGCGTCTGCTCGTATTGTTAAAAGATACAATCCTGTTATTATATTGCTCATTGTGGTGAGTATCTACATATTTGAGTACTGAGGGTTTAATTTCACTGAATGATGTGTGTGTGTGTGTGTGTGTGTGTGTGTGTGTGTGTGTGTGTGTGTGTGTGTGTGTGTGTGTGTGTGTGTGTGTGTGCGCGTTAGAAAGCTCTTACATATCTATATACGTTTTGTATTTCAATTAATTCATAGCTACGTTGGCAAAGGATAAAACAAGCTCTGTTAAGGAAGGAAAAGAGTGAAGGAGAAATGATGATACATGAGATGACAATGCGAAACTTGGACAATAGATGCTGGGAAAAAAGGAGGGAAAATTGGATATCAAAAGAAAGAAAGAAAGAAAGAAAAAAAGAAAAGAGTTTAAAAATAAGCATTTTGTACATGGTACATTGATCGATTATTTATCTCGTACCAATCAGCCTCATCTTTTTCATTTTTTTAACGTTTGTTTCTCTGATTTCTTTTCTTCCTCTTTCTATTCCGTTATTTTTCATGGCTCCAACGCAAAGGAATCAAGAAAACTAAAAGCAAACTTGAAACCATGAAACGGGTTACAAAAGTCGAAGGAAGAATAACTTTATTTTACTACAATTATTTCTGTTGCCACTGAACCAACAACTACAATCTCTCTCTCTCTCTCTCTCTCTCTCTCTCTCTCTCTCTCTCTCTCTCTCTCTCTCTCTCTCTCTCATTGAAGCGGTTATTTCAACCGTATACATTTTATGAATAATGGCAGTAACCTTGATGAAGGATTTGAATCCAAGTATGATTTAGGGGATTAGTTATTATTCCCACTAACACATATACACATATTTACTAAGGCAGACACCCAGTGAGTTCCGATATCGCTACACAGTCGTACTAATGATTGTGAAATTAGATTCTAACTACTTATGGAAGCCCTGGTGTGTTCCTGTACGTTTGAAAACAGACTAAACATATTCCCTGGGCAAGGCTCCTTCCGACAACTTTGAAAACTTTCTACCGGCCATTTTCCAGGGAAAGTATTTTGCCACATAATATTTAGAATCAAGTTATAAAGGAGTAGACAGAGGAGTTATAAGAATATACAGAGTAATATCCAGAGTGAATATTCTGGAAAGATATCCCACAAAAAATAGTCGCTCATCGTTTTTCCCTTGTAAAGTACCCAAAAATAACCGGATTGTTTTCGTATGGATCTGTGCCTACAGGTACAACTAGGAGCAAAAGATCGCCTCTTGACGCTGTTGCTTAATATCAGTGAGAAGTATATGGAGGCGTTCGTGATATAACGGTTATCATCATTGGAAATAGATGCGGTGATCAAAGTTCAAATGCTGGACGAAGCTCATTACATTTCACATAGTGCTAATATGCTTGGGAGACCTATGAATCCAACTATTCTCTCTCCAGCTTTGAGTAAATAGTAAGGCAGAGCGGGCTCTTTAACCATGGTATGGCCGCCAAACCTAGTAGAAGGAAAACTCAGAATTAAAACTCTGCATAAAACTGACCTTGTGCCACATCCTGCTCGTACGGAGGAGTTTGTAGATATAGATATATATATATATATACCTATGGAAATATCACGGTTATTTCAAGAACAATGAAATATACTGATAAAAATAGTTTTTCTCAAAAGTGTATTAAAATTGATATTTCCTCAAAAATGAATTTAAAATTCTTTTTAAAAAAGTGACGTATAACTATATAAATGATTATTTTAATTTTTTGGTTGTGGGAGGTTAATACTGTATTTCCCAACTGGCACCTATATTTTGAAAAGGAACATTAACTTTAAAAAACACAGTAGTTATTATCTTGTAGATAATAAATTAGATATCTCCTCAAAAATAAATGCAAAATTTAAAAAATCAGACGTAGGAATATATCGATGATTATTTTTGTTTCATTAATTTTAACTTATTTTTATTCTATTTTATTTTATAAATCTGTTTATTGCGTTATATTTAATTAGATTTTCACGAACACAGATACCACACTTTGATCCGATATTTAGCCATCTCATCACGAGAGTAGAATTGGCACATAGTTTAATGTGAAGCTCTACGCACATGCGCCTAGCGGAGAGACAAATTGCCCAGTCGTTGTAAAGATGTCAAAATACTCTCACTTAACCTTTTCTGCAATGAAAATGTTCTATTTCCAAACTAGGCCCATCTCGTTTTGCTATTGCCGTGTCGTTCTGAAGACAAGAAGACGTCAACGCAACCGAAGAATTAAAACAAATATTCTGATCCAGTTCAGAAGATCGGAATGAAGTTCTGAACCTTAGCTATGTATTTGTTCCCCACTTCACACACACAAATTCAACATATGTTCATTTTAAAGTGAAAACTCACGCGCGTACGAGGTCAAAAAGTGTCCAGTCCTCTCAACCAGTATCACAAACATGCCAGACGATTCTGACCTTCAACTTTTGTACAACTGAAGAAGAGATTGCTAAAGGGTTGTAATCAAAAAGACCAAGCTTGTCTCGTTTGTCACATTTTGCCTGAAGATAAGAGCACAGCACCGTGTCCTGCTCAAAGGTAAAAACACTGCAGAAGGAAAAGAATAGATATTATTCTATAATTTCGGCTCTGATCCTTTATTTATCCTAATCTCTCTTGGTCAAGAATAAAATAATCCCGAGACCTGCGAGCATTGCCATATTGGAGACTTCGGACTCTCTTCCTTTAGTCAAAAAGAGATGGTGCTAACATTGAGTAAGAACACCGTGACCAGGCTCACCTTGAATTTTGCAGCATCTCGTCCAAAGACGAGAATATATCCGAGAAAAAGAAACAGGTACTACACTTTAATCCACCTTGAAAACCGGGTGTATTTATTTGGCTCTCCAGGAGGCCAACTTATGATACATAGTCAGTTTAGTAGAGGTGCCACACTGGAAGCGGACTTCCCTCGCGGCGGTTTTAAAAATTGCTTGGATTCCATCTGCATCCCTCTTCATGCTTAGCAATAATAAGACGTGGGACGGATGTTGCCAAGGGGAATGCCCTTGATACCAAGCCGATAATTTTAACTCACCTCATTTCAAAAGCTGTACAATTTCATTCAATCAAAACAACAGAAAAAGTCATGTTATTATTATTATTATTATTATTATTATTATTTTCTCCTTAAGAGTTTTTCACATCAGTGTTAGCTGATGGTTTTTCACTGGAGTTTGAGTGACAGCATATAATTATTATTATTATTATTTACTCCTTGAAAGTTTTTCACGTCAGCTTTAGCTGATGGTCTTTCACTGGAGTTTGAGTGACAGCAAGTCTCCTCAAGTCTCCAGGACTCTTCTCAGTATTCTGGTCGTTCTCAATAAGGCTGTCGTTTGGATGGTCTCCACTCGGCTGCCAACTTCCAAGTCCTCCAGTTCCTCTAATAATCCTTTAGTTACTGTACCAAAAGCACCAATCACAATTGGTATAATTGTCACCTTCATGTTCCACATTTTTTTCAATTCTCTAGCAAGGTCGAGGTATTTATCCTTCTTTTCATATTCTTTCAGTTTTATTCTGTGGTCAGCCGGAACAGCAAAATTGACAATTTTGAAAATTCTCTTATTTTTATTGTTGTTGTTGTTGTTGTTGTTGTTGTTGATTATTATATGGTTTGGCCTTCTGGCCGAGATTAGGGGATCCGTCTCTACGTCAAAGTCCCATAGGAGTTTATGCGTATCATTCCTAGGATAGGTGCTGGGTTGTGCATATACCATTTGTTGGTATGGCCAAAATTAAATTTCTTGCACATTTCCCAGTGGATCACCTTGCCCACCCAGTTATGTCTAGTCTTTTAATCCTTCTGTGCTAATTTGCTGCATTCACTTATTATGTGATTGATGGTTTCATCTCTGTCACTGCATAGCCTACATTTGCTATTTTGTTGCATCTTATCTATTCTCGTTTCGATATAACTGGTTCTTATGGCGTTGTTTTGTGGTGCTATTAGGAGAGATTCTGTTACTCTCTTAAAGTTTCCTTTTCTTAGCCAAGTCCAGGTTTTCTGGTTTGAGATGTTATTATTAATATTATTATTACTACTACAACTAAAATACAAGGAGAAATAAAAATTGTTTCATGGAGAATTTATTAATTATATGCATGCACGTCCAATTTGTACATCATTCATTTACACAATCAATTAACAAATAAGTCTCAAGACACTTCTGGTCGTCGGTTTTCTGGAATTTTGATCTGAAAAACTACATATGGGTTGCATTAGGGATAAATAACTGACCCATAATTGATAATTACCGAGTGCATACTCTGTGTGTGTGTGTGTGTGTGTGTGTGTGTGTGTGTGTGTGTGTGTGTGTGTGTGTGTGTGTGTGTGTGTGTTGGATCTAATATATTCAGAAAGAGAAAGAAAGAGCGATTTTTTATATTAAAATACAACTTCGACAGTCTCTGCGATAATTCAAATGAACTCTCGAAATATTAACAAAATCAATCCCGTCTTTGTTACACCAATATAAATAACGTACTTTATATCTTAGTCAAATATTCTTTCACGCTGTTTTGTTACAAATTTTTTTAACAATCTTGACGTTTTTTACACTTCCATGTAAACTGAAGTGATCTGATTTTTTACACCTTTCTTGAAATGCCTAGTTTCTATCCTTATGCATACAAACAGGCATATACACGTATTTTCACCACTAACTGGAATGTTGGTATATGAATGTTGGTATATTGAATATTTTTATACACCCATACATATTACCCTTCATAATATTTCTATCACTCATTCACTTATCACAAGCTCTATAATTCGATTCTAGAAAGTGAAAGTTATCAGATTTTTTCATTGTAGCCAGATATGAAACAATCATTACTATAATCGCAAGTCAGTAAAACACGATTCTGATATCAAACTAGATTTTCAACAAGATCCTAATTCTGATACTAATATCTTAAAAAAAAATAAATGAATATTTACCTTTTTATCTTTTCTGTTAACTTTCTAATGTTTGCTTACTGATTTTTTTCAAATCATTTTTTTAAATAAATATTAAAATTATCAACAAAAAATGCCGGTAAAGATGAACAACTTTCACTTAGGTTTCAGTGACATTCTCATTTCTATATTCTTGATAAATCATTGAAATTTTAATTCAGTGTAGCCGAGACGTTAAAAAGATGCGTTTATTTTTCTTATGTTTCGTAATCCTTTTTAGAGGTGATAATTAACAAAATAAATGAATCAAGTATAACTTTATAGCATATTGAAGTGTATAGCATTTGATTTTGCAACAAAATCAAAATAGTATTATTATAAATACCAATAATAAATGTAATTCCGAAAATAATACTTATAATTAATTTTACATAGAAAAAATATAATTACATTTGGTAATATTTTAGCGTTTAACAAAATTATTTTCTTTGTTCATAAAATATTAACGTTTAAAATTTCTCTGGACTATGACACTTTGTCTTAAACCCTAATCTGAAGAACAAATGTTCTCTCAGTGAAAAAATATATTTTGGTATTAAAAGATAAACTTTTGCTACAGGTTTTACTGCTATGGCGCTTGGAATGTGCCCTCTAAATTGTACCTCACATAATGGACAAGGTTTTTATATTCCATATCTGCGAAGCATGACGAATTTGGGAAAGAAACGCTTCTATAACAGTGGAATTTGAATAAACAGAATTTGACTTTCGAAGTATGCAATTCTGAACAAAAGAATAAGTAAAGAATTTATATTTATGTCAGAATATTCACTAGTCGACAGGTTGATAAGTAAATCAGATAAATTGATAGAATAGATTTAAAAAAAGAGGGACAGGTCTGAACAGAGACTGAAATAAATCAATTGATTGATACGAACAGACTTAGATAGAAAGGAAAGAAATGCCACAGAGAGATATTGCAGAAAAATAAATATGTTGAATTTCTATTATCGAAAAACGAGAAAATTGACAGCAATCCATCCTTCACATATTTCTTGATTGTATATTTTATGCCTTCAAGACATTTTTGGCTCAAATCTGTTTTATTTATTTATTTATTTATTATTGCGTTTTCACATTTCTCCTCTGAGTATATAACGGTGTAAACGCAAAGCTTGTGCATAGTATGATAATGTTTGAAAGCACTTGAATATTTCCCACACCTTTAAAAGTATGAGAGCAAATTGTATATATCAATATGATTCTAATGAAAAAAATAATCGCTTTATCTAAAATAGGCTTATGATATACTAATGTACAAAAACTGGTATCTTTATCTTGGTTATAATCCCAACGTTTCGACTGCTGTGCCCTCCAGTTTTTTTTCTGTTGTCTGTCGAAATTGTTAATCATCTGAGAATTTCGAGCCATATCCTTTCAGTCCCTTGAAGTAGCGTGTTCTCGTTCGACTGCCAGTATTCGATGAGGTCTTGTATAAGTTATTTTTTATGACTATTCAACGCAAGATTTAACTCGCGGCCTCCATTTGATTGACTGATTGATTTTAACGGAGTGTTAACTTGTGTACTTTATGCCTTGAAGAAAGAGAATCACTTTTATTGTACATTCATATTTCTATTTTAGTGTAGTTGCTTCTCAAGGTTTTTTCACACGGTCCTTTTGAATATGAAAAGGAAGATCTATTTGACCCAGAGATTAGACACTAATCGATACTACCTCTCCGGGTCAGAGAGTAGTGGCAATGAACAGGTAAACCACATGACCTAAATCTTCATATACTACCATTCCTAGCCAGAGTAGATTGGGCTTTAAACGGTACAATCACTCCCGGCCACAGTAGATCAGGCCCTAACAGATACAAGCACCCACAGCCAGATTAGATCAGACCCTAATAGGTACAACTACTTCCAGCCAGAGTAGATCAGACCCTAACAGGTACAACCACTCCAGGCCAGAGTAGAATGGATCCTAACTGGTAAAATTACTTCCGGCCAGAGTGTATCCGACCCTAATAGGTACAACCACAAATGGTCAGACTAGATCGGATCCTAACAGATACAACCATTCTTGGCCAGAGTAAATGGAATCCTAACAGATACAACCATTCTTGGCCAGAGTAAATGGAATCCTAACAGGTACAACCATTCTTGGCCAGAGTAAATGGAATCCTAACAGATACAACCATTCTTGGCCAGAGTAAATGGAATCCTAACAGGTACAACCATTCTTGGCCAGAGTAAATGGAATCCTAACAGGTACAACCATTCTTGGCCAGAGTAAATGGAATCCTAACAGGTACAACCATTCTTGGCCAGAGTAAATGGAATCCTAACAGGTACAACCATTCTTGGCCAGAGTAAATGGAATCCTAACAGATACAACCATTCTTGGCCAGAGTAAATGGAATCCTAACAGGTACAACCATTCTTGGCCAGAGTAAATGGAATCCTAACAGGTACAACCATTCTTGGCCAGAGTAAATGGAATCCTAACAGGTACAACCATTCTTGGCCAGAGTAAATGGAATCCTAACAGATACAACCATTCTTGGCCAGAGTAAATGGAATCCTAACAGGTACAACCATTCTTGGCCAGAGTAAATGGAATCCTAACAGGTACAACCATTCTTGGCCAGAGTAAATGGAATCCTAACAGGTACAACCACACCCGACCAGAGTAGATTGTGCTGACTGGTACATTGTTTGAAGTTCGAATATCTTAAATAATTATTGCTCCTTTCAAAATGCATTTGAAAGTTATGAATTTGTGGAATTGTGTCATTCGTATATGTTATTTATTTTATTTGTATATTTCACATATCTGAAATGAAATATACGATAGATACAATTCAATCGTCCCCAACCTCACAAAGAAAATCTATTTACTACTTCTTTTCCTTGTGTTTTAATGGGGCTGGGGAGTCATAAATCTGTGGGTTTGCATATCTTATTTCACGCGTTTTCACACACAATATACAAGGAAGACTTTATTGAGTAATAAATATTGCGTTTTGATATGTTACCGTATAAAGAATAAAGTAACTATGAGTATGTCTGTAAAAAACTTCATATATATATATATATATATATATATATATATATATATATATTCAGAGAAACAGATAGACAGTGAGCAAAGTCTTTACTTTTATATATAAATCTAAAAATTTATCCTCAATTTCTACTTCGATAGAAACTAGCTTTTTGAAAATCCTAATAATTTTTAGTCATATAATGGAGGTTCTTGTACTGCACTGATTATCAACGTGGAAAATAAAATCAGTGGGTCAAGTTCTAATTGACGTTCGTATTAATACCCTTGTAAAAGACATGAATCTATCTCTTCTCCCAATGGATGAAATCGTTGGTTAGACTGTGTTATCTAGCCTTAGCAGAAGATTAGTCGAGTAGAAGGATATATCTTCTACATCGTTCTTGCAACACCAGTAATCTGTATTAGTCACTGCTCTTTAAACAATATCATTGATGTGTCTACTTTAAAATCATAATCATTTTCATCATTAAGGCGTGCCAATAGCATGAATTCTTTCTTTCTTTCTTTCTTTCTTTCTTTCTCTCTCTTTTTCTCTCTCTCTCTCTCTTTCTTTATCTATATATATTTATCTTGCCATCTACCCCTATCGGTGATCGCTCTTGGTAAGTCGTTTAGACAGCACCCAGTGTCTGCATAGAGCTAGTCGGCCAACATTGGTGTGTCCATGTGTAGGAGTCCAAAGTAAGAACATTTCTTATAAGTTTGTACATGCTTCAGAAATAGTGCCCAGCATGTTTTGCTTGGATGGGTTGTGAAATGGGAAGTAAGTGATTTGATACCAAAACAACATTCCGTGAAACACTCAATAATAAACAAAGTCATTAAGAATTTTCACAGAATTTAAAACGCTATCCATATGCTTCTTTTTTAAAACTAATTTCTTTTCTGTATATTTCAAACTAAGACTTTGTTTGCTCAATGCCACATTTATAAAGAATTCAATGACGAACTTAGGAGAGATGATTTGTGAAACGAGCAAATTCACCATTGTTCTACGACAGGTTTCCATTTATTCCAATTTTGTGAAAAGACATTCTTTACTTAAATGACATATTACTAACTCCACTAATTAATTTTAATGCAAATATTTTCGAAGAATTACAATTGCTTTTTTTGTCGTTGTGGAATATAAAATAGGCACACCATTGAAAAAGTAAATGACGAAATTAATGCCTGGAGATATTGTGAAGGTGCATGCAAAACTGTTTTCTTAAATTTCTTGAACAATTTGAATTTTATTTTCAAACAAGTATACTACTCGTCAAAAAGTTGAGATTACGTATGAACTGTTTATTTAGGGTGCGTACTTGATAGGAACAAGGTGCTTTACATTTTCTTCAGACTGGGACCCAAATACAGTATTTGTTCCTACTCAACCATGTTCTCGTCTTTCAGTGAGTTGCAGCAAAAAAGGATATAGAAAACCGGGAGCTGGGAATACTGACCCTCGAGTAGCAGCTTAAGACTAGACCGGATACAGGTCGCATTTTTATTCTGGTTCACAATTACATCTGTGAGACATCACGTTAAATCAAACTTCGGTTGAATTTGCCTTCGTAGGGAGCAAATAAATGTAGGATCAGACTGTAATATCTGTGCACTTTGCTTAAGATTAAAGTGTAGTTCCCTGATACGTCTGCCTAAGATTAATGTAATATCTACGTGTTCTACGAAAAGTGTCACACACGCGCGTGCGCACACTCTTTACGTTTTTTTGTGAGAAATTAGATATTTCATGTCTCTGTTTTTGATCCAGTTTTACTCATATTTGTTTCTATTTAATGGATTTGTAGTATATTTCCTACTGGCGCTAAATAGAGCTCTTGATCCGTATTTGTGTCATGGTAAAATCTAAAATTTCGAATGCTGTTTTTTCAAGACAAACAAAGTCTTCTTCCCAGTTGGAAGATTAACGTAGCACTATATTGACAGTTCAATTCATATCTTCTATTGTTTGGCCTTGTTTCGTTTCAAGATCAGTAAAAATGTTATCAGTAGCAACGTAGGTTCTCTTCAAGACAGGAAATGGCCATGTCTTTCGGTTGAACTGAATGAAAAACCAAAATATCTCTATATAAAAATAGTTGTCACTAAATTTATTTGTCTATTCACCCGAAAACGTCACGCTAATAAAAAAGGAAGGAGGTATTGCGAACTCACTAATACACAAGTGGATTGTTATTAGTAAAACGCAAGCCCTTGAGTTCGCTGTAACTGCTGCTGATGATGATGATGATGTCTCAGTGCTGTAGAAAAATCATTTATGAAAGAATTGTCTCTTTCCTCCTCACCCATAATATTCTAGTGTTTGAAGAATATCAACTTTAATTTTTTTCTTTCTTTTAAAACACATTTTCTTTCATATTTGATAACATTTTAACAGAGCAGATGTTGCTTTAAGTTTCTTGGGATTTTTATATCTGAACAGGACTGACAATGAATCGAATCAGTACTTGATATAATTCAACCATCTTAAATATTCTGAGAATGAAAGAGGCATAAACTATTTTGTTTTTTTAAAGGTTTTTACGACGATGACAATTGTGATTTGAACCCAAAATGACTTTTAAGGTCAACTTTTCATTGAATTTACATTGAAACATCAGATGCCATACATTTGGACACAAAGTCAGTGTCTAATTGTACGTTATATGTGTATTGTAAATGGAAGCCCAATTTTAGAACTGGACCACTTGATCCCGCTTTTAAAGTTATTTTTCCTCAAAAAATCTTCTCAAGTGAAAGAAATGTCATTTTCAAATGTAGCGGATCCAAATACACAAATAAAATTGTTTACGATTGTTTTTACATCTTAATAACTTTTTACATTGTACAACCCCGGTTCTATACTGTTCACTTAAATCGTTATTACAATCAAAATTTTCTTAAGTACTCAAATTCAGAATGTTAAGAGTTTTAAAAAATTCAACTTTTCATTAGAAAAATATGTTCGCTGATTCTCAACAACTTCCATCGGTGAATGTATGGAAGAGTAGGATTTTCCGAGGTTCCGCGAAAAGTAAAACCTCGGGTGTTAGTTCGACAATAATACAATAAAAATTTGCACAAGCAACGTAAACACGAGAGATTTGGCAAAAAACAAGAACCTTACAGAAAAAACAACTTTATATTTTATCAACTCGACGATGGCAATAATTATACAACAGATGTCCATATGTGTGTGTTTGTGTGTGTGTGTATGTGTAAAATACAAATGTTCTCAGTCAAATTGAATGTGTGTATATGTGTATGTCCGCATTAAAAGGGGACGATAGGCTTGTACTTACATAAAAGTCTTTGTGTATGTATAAGTTTTCGGCCACTCTCCTACCGAAATGTATATTAGCGGGTCATCTGGCGTCAATCTACCGTGCTGTGATGTGCCTGTCAGTTGAGTTGTCGGTCTCTTCTTTTAACTAAAAAAATTCGCTATCTATACTTTTGGGTAAAATAAAAGTGGATCAAAGTGAAATATTTTAAATTTATTACAGGTCAAATAAAGTTCAAATACGTGGACGTCGGCGAAAACGCAACCCGTGACCTGTCTTGACCGATCAGATTCACAGAAATTATATATATATTTTAGAACCTAACTATTTTTGTCTTTGTGACAAATTTTTCTTTGTTCTGCTTTTTCTAGAATAGTCTATTCTATGTGTCCTTCGCGGATTAGTTTAAAATAAGAGTATAAATTCTACGTAAATAAGAATTTGATCCTTTCTTTCTGGAATATTCCTATCTACGAGTTCTGAGTTGATTTATCTAAAACTAAAGAAATGTGTATCCTATAAATGTAAACGACCTTTATTTCTTTTGAGCAAAGTTTCTTTTAGAGAATAGAAAGTCAGTTTTTAAAAGATGATACTGAGATTTCTTGAAATTCTTATACAAGCATTTATGGAAAAACTCCTTTTTCAGCCAAAAATTATTAATTTTGCTTTTATTAATTCTTTCGAAATTTTCTTCGTTTTATTTCAGTTTTGGTGACTAAAAGTATTAGGGCTTGTGTGTTTTGTTTGTTTGTTTGTTTGTTGTTGTTTTTTTGTTTGTTTGTTTGTTTGTTATTGCTGTTTTGTTTTGTTTTTGTTTTTGTTTTGTTTTTGTTGTTTTTTGTTTTTTGTAACATGTGTGTGACACTTTTCTATGTCAATAGAATATTCCATTTCAGAATAAATGGGTAAATTGAATAATAAGAAAATTATTTTTATGGTAACGAGATATACTTAGTGTCAATCGAAGCGAGCAAGCTTCGTATTGCTATATCAAGAAAAGTATGGTAATTAAACAATTCCAACGGTAAATATATATGAATATTTTATTTAGCTTCTTTAAAAATTAATCTTATAGGAAAGATTCGGTAAGATCTCATTGCGAAATGCATTGTTAAGACACGAATGTTTTATGTGCTAAATAAATTGCTTTACTCCGTCTCACTAAATTATCTAGAATGTTGATCGAAACAAGAATGGTTTAACAGTCTAACATAGTTTTGGAAACTGTCAATTTGAACACTTTACGGCTCATCCACATGTTTTATGAGCAAATCTTTTTTCTTTTTTTTTTTTTTTTTTGAGCTTTTCAAAAATCTATAACTGTGTAGCACCAATGGTTTTCATTTTCTTTGTTGTTTCTGCATCAAACATACATCTTTTGACCAATTTTGTAGCTTGCTGTGCTCCCAAATGTGAATTTGATTCGTTTATCCCGTTAATTTCAATTATATATATATATAATAAAAGAAACTGTAAGCTCACCTCTTATGTCGTCTTCAATACTTAAGTTTCGCGAATTAAAAAAGGGAATGAAGAGACGAAGCCGAAAAGAGGAAGGAAGATAACAATTTCTTTAGGTTCCTCCTGTTGTACAAGCCAGTGCGTAAGCACTTTCTTGATTTAAGAAAAAACATTTTAAAACCATTTGTTTAGTCACCTCTCTCTCTCTATCTCTCTCTCCGTCTCTCTCTCTCTCTCTCTCTCTCTCTCTCTCTCTCTCTCTATATATATATATATATATATATATATATATACTCCTTTACTCTTTATTTTCACATTTTCCTGCTTACTCTTGATACACCTATGCAACATTTCGGTGAATAACGGAGTTATGCATATATTTATATCCATATATGATATAAATAATGTATTTAATACCGACGAAAAAGATATGTTTACTATTTTAATGAGATTAATTAATTTTTTTATCCGATTTCAATGAAACTATATCTAAAAATAAATTATTCAATTTATTAAATGTTTTAATGGCAAAAATTTTCTCAAACACATCTGTCGATGCATTTTTATATCTACTCAAATTAAAACCATTATAAGTAAGTAAAGTTGGCGACCGTAGTCGAGGGTGACCCGAAGGCTCCCTTTTTAATAGCTACTACACCAAGGCGTAGGGAAGGGCGCTACTCCTTTCCCTGTATTGCTCCACTTTACTCTTGATCCTTACCTAATAATGCTGAGAGTTAAGCAAGGTAGCATCAAGTACTATTTTTTGAGTCTTTGGTATGACTCGATCTGGGATTCAACCCAGGTCTCCCAGGCCATTGGCGAACACTCTAACCATTATGCCAATGTCACTTAGTGGTATAACTCAGATACGCAAATGTCAACAGCTGGTGTTATTAAAATCTGATTAATATTTTATAGGTTTGAAAAAACCCTCAATTACTTTGGATTAAAAATTAAATTTCATATCTTTATATCTATGTGTGGTAATGCAAGGGAAGAAAGAAAGAAAGAAAGAAAGAAAGAAAGAAAGAAAGAAAGAAAGAAAGAAAAGAGAAGGCTGTCCTGATGTAAACAATGCTTTTTACACTTATCTTTTAGTAGAATGATAGATAAAAATGGATTGAAAACAAACAAATCTTAACCAACAAAGAAAGGAGAACTTATGATTCTATAAAAGAAGCAATTCTCTTCTCTTCAATTCTTGAAGAGTCCGTTCAGAAAGAAGTTTTCTTTCGGTGGTCCTTTAGATTACACAACAAGACAATTGCAGTTGGAAGGAAGTTTGTTTCTCAGAGCTCATAGACTTACTAGCATCCATGTTTGCTATTATAGTGGGAAAAAGAAGTTCGTTTTGGGCATGGCTCGTAGTTCTTTGAGTGAATTTGTATTGAGGGTTGGTTGGTTGATTAGGTTTTATGGCATATCAACCTTTGTAGGTTATTTAACGCCAAATCCATTTTTATTCAAATTGTCTGTTCTATTTCAAACAATTCAGTTTAGCATGAATACACAGTTTAATTGTCAAAAACATTTCTATTTCAAGCTATTTAGTTTATTAAAACAGTTCTAATTCAACGAATTCAGTTTAGTATAAGTATAGATTTTGTTTGCACACAGTTAAATGTCAAAACAGTTCTATATCAAACAATTGAGTTTATCATGAGAATAGTTTCAATGTTAAAAACAGTTCCATTTCAAACAATTCGGTTTAGCATAAGTATGCAATTTAATTGTCAAAAATATTTCTATTTCAAGATATTCAGTTTAGTCGAACAGTTCTAATTCAAACAATTCAGTTTAGCTTAAGTATGCAGTTTAGTTCTATTTAACCCATAGATAGGGCCCTATCAGGTGCTACTATTCTGGGCCAGAATGGACCTGGAAGCATTAGCAATGAAGGGGTGCTCCGCATTCCCCAAAGCTCCAGCATCACTGGAACCTCACAATTAAATTGTTTAGTGGCATAGTGCAGTCGGTGTATTCTACAGCCCCAGCCGACTGGGCAGTTAAATTGAGGGGTGGTCAAGGGCTCTACAGGAGTTGCGTAAATAGGCTTAAGAAGCCGTAACGGAATATTACCGTTTAGGTGGGGTCTTTGCGCAGTACTTGCTGCAGTAGGTAAGACGCTTCTGAAGTCGTTGTGTTGTCCGTTTTCGTGGTCAGCATTATTGAGGGGAGTTCTATCAGCAAATAAGCCTTAAAGTTGAGAACAGCCATGTGTGCTAGCAAGCAATGCTGCGTGAGGGATGTTGTAAATGATTAGGTCGAGTGATCGTCATGAGTTTTGGCTTACGCCACAACGAGAAGGATACATTACGTTGTGTGGCCAGGTTAAGAGCCTAATCACTAATTGTCGCCTGCCCGGTCCACCAAAAGAGAGAGAGAGAGGGGGGTGGAATTTAGATGTATCTATTTCCTTTGAGGGTGCTGCTAGTAGTGCCTTCCATTCGGCCAAAATGGATCATGCGACCTTACCAACACCGTGTCTGTATAGTAAGCAGTCAGCCGGTGTCTTGTGTGGTCGCGTATCGTCCTACCTATTACGTTTACAAAAGCGTCATTAATTGTAATGAGATTTGACTTTGAGTTTAACACTCAATTTACAATGATCGCTTTTTCTTTTGATTGATTATCAGTGTTTCCGCATTTTTCATAAACAATATCAATCACTGTAATAAGTGGTATGTTAGAGCTTGCAATTAATTGAAGAAGTCTGATAAGCTTGAAGAAAAACTTTATTCAACTAAGAACTGGTGTTAGAGGCCGTCACGGCTAAAATGGCCTTTCACCAGTCAACTAAACAAAAGGGAAACAATTCGTTCCCAGAAAGTAAGGGAGATTATATAGTTCCTTCCTTTATCACCACAATCACATATCTTCTCCCACTCCTCAATTAGACGTAACCTTCTCAACGGTATTGGTATAAGTTTTAACTTAAGAGATTTTTTATAATCGTCATTGCAGAGTATTTTAACCGGAAACTTGAAAACGTTTTTATAATTTACAACCTTTATTATACATATGTATGTGTGTGAGTGTGTATTAATTACAAAATGTTTTCATTACCTTGTATTACCTTGTTCAAGTAATTATCCTTCAAAGATATTCATATGAGTTTTATATCTTTGGGCTTTTGTAACAATCAGCTTTCATTTATTTGAATTATAAATGAATAAAACAAACTAAAACATCATTTTATTCATAAAGGGTACATAAGAATTTTAATTGGATAATAATAATTTCATACATTACTAAAAAGAAAACATTTTCAAATTATTGGTGGGATTTACTTAATTATTTGAAATATTTTTGATCCGTATAAAAATTGCAAGGTTTACTTATGTCTTCATTTTCTCAAATTAGTTGTGATTGTGTAGGAGACTGCGATTAAAATAACCTTTATAGTTCCCTCAATCCACACACATTCGAGGAGAAAGGTGAGAAAATGTGGTGGGTTTTGCATTTGAATGTATTTACCCAAACAGAATGCGAACCAAGGTCAATTTTTAAGCTGGATAAAACTGGTTTGAATTGAGAGTTTTCTTTCTCTCAAAACGGTTACCTTACCAACGATAAAGAACTAAAACTGTCCTAATATTTAGTCATAGCTGAAGGAGGAGAAGAGTTGGATTCACGCCTTTCCTTAAGGCATGAACGCAAAAAGGGAAAGCAAACTACAGGATTTGAACTCAGGTTGCCAATTCCATTTCCAACGACGATAACCGTTACGCCAACTGCGTTATTGAATGTGTTTGTTGATCTATGGTTAAGTACAAGGTGGTATGAATTTGGGTGTGCACGTCTTTTTAAGTTTGTTATTGTTGCTTCTAAAGAAAATACGTCAGCTTGCTTGACCATGCTGATATGATTTTCAATGCAAATGCATTAAAATTATAGCAAAATAAAAAAAAAGATTAAAAACGAGGAAAAGAGATCGTCCAACTCGCACGATTTTTATTCTGTTAGCCCGAGTAAGCAAAGAATAACATTGTTCTTTAATTTTCCCGTCGGTACCTTGCCCAGGGCCAAACCGCGACACCGGCAACTGAGCAGTTGCTAGGAGCTCAACAAGAGGGCGCCTGTCATGTCTGATGCAGCTGGAATTTTTAAATACTTATTAAAACAGGATTTAATTTAACAATAAAAACACTAAAAATAAGAAAAATTCTTGTCAGAGTGTTTAAAATAGCTAGGGCCAGGATTAGAAGGTAAGTCGAGTGAGTTGAACTTGAAGAGATATTTCATAAGCACGCTTGGGTTTTCGTTTTACTGATTTTAACCTGTTCAGTCCTTTGCTTCTTTTTAATTCCTCCAACTCTCTCTGCGATGTTTGAATTCAGAACCTCTCCTCTACTTTTGTTTGTTTTATATGTTTATTTTTTTACTAGATGTGATACATCAAATAATACACACACACACACACACACACACAAAGGGCCCATAACCTTGTTTAGTCGTTGGGACGCTACTCATAAAACTTGTCTTCGGCGGGAATAGTCTGGTGGAGCATGTCCCTCTCCAGGTTAACAACTGGTTTAAATCCAGTGTTTCTTCTCGTTGATCACAATTGCCATACCAAGGAGTCCAGTTTGCATTACCTATAGCTGGAGGAAGAATAGTTGGATTCATACATTTCCCAAGGGTATTAGCGCAAATAAAATAATTCTGTTTTAAAAGACGCCGAAGTTCAACTTACCCTGGCACAAGGAATCCTATGACCAGCCTCAACCTTGTGTTGTAGTAAACTTAACAATAAAATATTTGTCTTGTAACCCTTTGTTATTAGTGTAGGGAGTTCAGTTCGAACTGGGACCACAACAATTAAAGTCTAGAGATACATTAAGCTGCGAAATATGATTTTGCCTTACACATTGACATTTACTTTTATTCACTTGTCCGAATTGTGAGTGTATGTGTGTGTGTATGTGAGAGAGAGAGAGAGAGAGAGAGAGAGAGAGAGAGAGAGAGAGAGAGAGAAAGAGCAAAAACCGCATGTGTTAGTGATAATGTGGTGTACATGTATGTGTCTGAATAAATAAGCTTTTTATGAATATTTCCGTGCACACTGCATGTAGATAATCAGTGTACGTGTCTCTCAGCTGACGGACGTGCTTAAATTCCGGAAATGACACGGTTAGCGGTTAAAGTTAAAAATCGGTATAGAGTAGAGGTCAGAGTTCTTCCAGTGGGAATTAGATATTTCACAGTCAGTAATTTCCCCCTATGGCAAAAATGCATTTAAATAACAAACCTAATGAATAATGTTTATAATGTTTATTTATTTTTAACATATGAATAAGAAGAGACATTCATAAATTAATTTACTACTGTAAACTGTACGACTGATGTAGAGTGAACAGTTTGTCACTGAGACACGTTGTAGTAAATAGTCTAGTCTTGCAGACTACTGACTTGTGAGCTTGATTCTCGGTCTTATAACCTTCTGAAGTTGCAGCAAAACTTACTATTGCTTATTACCGATTAAATAAACTAAATATGTGTAAGTTATATCAGTCGGGAAAAACCGTAAAATGCACTTGGATGTTGAATTCGTGACTCTGTAGTAAATGCAAATTGCAAGGATTGTCCAAATGTATCAAAAAGAGTAAATTCGTATGCAAATAAATAAACGTATGACACGCGTGTACCTATGGGATGTTTGCTAACGTACCTTTAAATCTGTATGTAATAGTGAATAAAACAACATATGCCTGTGTAAGCACACCCAAAAAACGAATCATTGTCTTCATCTCACTGAAGCAAACGTAAAGATCTAGAAAAGTGGTCCTCTCACCAGGCTGCACCTCCCCATTTTGAGCCAATCCGGAGAGACGTTCTAAGAAGGAAAGTGCTAAGGAAACGGATATCTTTTAATTTATTTCTACCTGTTGTATGCAGTGGAAAAGGCTCAACTGAAAATTAAATATCAGAGCCCCTAACATCAGATGATATCCCAGAAGCATCTTCAGTCCACATTACTAAAAAAATTGAATCTACTTAACGAGAAGGGTACCCTCATAATAGTGAAAGCTTCAGAGACCCCAAGATATAGGTCTACTACTGCAGGCATGCATGAGGGTCCCTCACTTTTAACTTGACCTTTCTTGTATTTGCATATTCAAATTTGTTGGTACTGTAAAATCTATGGATATTGTTGCTCAGTCCGCATGAAGTTACTTTTTTGTTGCTATTATTATAGCTACTGCTATTTTTTATTTATTTTTTAATTTGCGACGAAGATCATCCCAGGTCTGGTCAATCAAGCTGACAGGCCTTCAGGAAACAGCAGCAGCAGCAGCAGCAGCACCACCACCACCACCACCACGACTACCACCATCACCAAACATAAAAACGCATGCAAACACAAAATTTTCCCATTTATCTATTATCTTCGACTTTTTCCCTTTACACATACAGCGAATACGATTTTGCACAGCAAAGAGAAGAGGAAGAGAAATAAATAAATTAATGTTCAAACGTTTGGCCGTGACGTCAGAAAATACGTTCAACTTACAGGCCGATGCTATCTGGGAAATCGGTAAAGACGAAAAATACCGAGCAACACTTTGGCGTTGAACGGAACGTGTATCGATTTGTGAACAGGTGGTCGATTGAACTGGCTATAATGTTGAACAGTGACAAGCACCGCGGCTGCTTCTATCAAATATGGCTGCTGTGAACTCTTCGTTTGATAGGATACCGACAACGCAAGACTTTTAAAAAAAGAAGGATATATACAATGTATTCGGGAGTGATTACGTGAAAAATGTGGATGTAGCGTTTGAATTTTTTCTCGGAAAATTATGTCATTATTGTGTATATGTGGTAAGTGAATGCGTTTACTTATGTGTAAGACTATCATCTTACTACTACTACTATTATTATTATTATTATTATTACTACTACTGCTGTTGCTTTAGTGATAATAATATTGTTATTATTATTTGGGGTGCTTCATGTACTCTCCGGGTTTGCTTTGTTTGTGTTTTTTCAGAGATTGGCTTTTTTTTTTTTTCATTTTAAAATCAAACATCGCAAACCCTGCTTTCATATTAGAAAAAAATAGACATTTCCGGAAATTCTTCTGTTTTTTTGTTTGTTTTTGGTTTTTTGGAGGGGGGAATGTTTTATGTTTTTTTTGTTTTTGTTTTTTTACTTTATTTCTTCCAATGTTGCATACAATTTACAATAAAATTTCATCGGAACTTAATTGCGCGTATAAAAGCATTTCCCAAAGATAGTCTTTAATTTTTCTATTTATTACCGACTGAATGATATTGCATTTATACATTATTTTCCAAAAGATTATGTGATGTGTTTGTCAATGACAAATTGAAGTAGTGGGTCTTAGTCTTTTTTCTTTTTCTGTCTTGTCCGAACATTTCCATCTCACCTTAAATCATGTGTTTTACTTGCCTGAATTCATTCAGAATCTTTTATCTTTGATAGTCTATGGAAGGTGACGTATAATGCTACCACCGCTTTCAAAAAAATTAAAAACTTATTTCATTTCTATTAGCTGAAATTTCAATCGGTAAGAATATAAATAAATGAATGAATGAATGGTATTGGTTTTCTTTTTCTTCGAAAATTGACAACATTCTCTTCATTTTGACTAAGTCCTTCTTTAACATTTACATTTAGTAGTTTTCTTTGATGTCTGTGCAATCGAAAAATGAACACTTAACTACAGAGAATGGAAAAATGTGGTTTTCTTTATTCCGTTATTATTGGTCTTATTCTTGAAATGCTCAACTTGAATTATACACCCACCCACCTTCTTCCTTGATTATTCGTGTATATATATATATATATATATATATATATATATATATATATATATATATATAATTCCTGAACCAGCCACTGAATTGGGGGAGTTAATTCATTTATTAACTGATATTTCTTAAATAAAAATCTCAATGAAAATCTCTAGCCTCATCATTCTCAGCAGAAACAGAACAATTTAATGATTAACTTGAAGCTTTCTTTTAATGTAGCTTCCAATTTTCAGATCTTCATGTGTCTTTCTCTTACAATTTGTCCAAAACGAAGCAATTTTATGTTACTTAGAAAATACTGTTTTATTTTTTTATTTTTTGTTTCATTATGGAAATAAACGAACCAAAAAAACAAAACAAAATTAATTCTGGTAGTGTCGCCTAGTTTCATTTTCTCCTTTTTAAATATATAATATTCCCTCCTACCCTGGGTAAATGTGGTTTTAATTTTTCTTCTCAGTCGTTCAGTTAACTTGAAACTAAGAATATAATCCGTGATTCTTAACTCACTCCCTTGTTATTCCTAAAATATTAATTTCTTTTGTTTCTCTATGACGACAAAAGTGGATGAAGAAGAAACCTGTAGAGTCTCGTGACTTCATTTTCTTTTTATTTATTTATTTACGATTATTCATCATTTTCACCTTCTTTTAGAAAGAATCTTCCCTCTTTATCATTTTGGTCTTCTTCCCTGGTTACTCAACAAACGATGGCCGTATTTTCCTTGAAATTCCCTCATCTGACATCATCGGATTTCATTCCACTTTTTCTTTTACCTGGTATTTTTTTTTTTTTTTTTTTTACCAGTAATGAATGCTCTTTTGATTTTGGGTGGAAAGGAGGCATAATTGGAGAGAGGGAGAAAATAAAATTTAAATAAATGATAATGTATTTAATCTAAGAAGAGCGGAAAATTGTAAACTATGATTACAAAAATGCCGGCATTAAACTCTTAGGAGATACTTGGTCACGTGAATACGCTGCCGTAAAACGTACTTTAGATAAGCTCAAAAAAATAAACTTTTTTTGATTTTCTGAATATTGGCCGATTATAATTTTTTTTTTTCAAGACTTTTTTTTTTTTTTTAATAATGTTGCGCTTTATCAGTTCAGAAATGTCAATTTGTTTTAATGTTTCGTTCGCGAAGACCAGGTGATGGAAAAAGTTTTTTTTTTTTGTTTTTGTTTTTTTCTCTCATATCGTGATTTATTTATTTTGCTTAAATCGCTCATTACTTAAATAAAAATCAAGTTATGTTGTTTTCTTTTGGGTTTTTTCTTTTCATGTGAAATTGATTAAAGTTAATGATATATAAAACCTTAATGGTATTAGTTGCATAATTTTTCTAGGAGAAACCAGGGTTTGCTGCAAATCGGAACATTTGGTTCCTTAATGTATTACTTCTTAATAAATTACAGATAATTAATTTACGCAGGTTTGATTTTATTTAGTTAAACCTATATGTGATGGCACCATTAAGTTTTTTTGTTTGTTTTTGTTTTTAATGGAGTTTTTAGCTGTAGAAAATTCCGAATTAGTGAGGTTGAACTTCACTAATCTGGAATATGTTTTTTTCTTTTTTTCCTCATTATTGGGCCCCTAGATTTAATTGTGTTCGGCAGAACTCAATTGTTCTGCTTTACTTACTATACTTTAAAACTAACCATTGATAATAATTGCAATTGATGATCTGGTTCTTCAGCCAAACTCAAAAATTATTGTCAGAATACCTCTTTAAATAAATAAATCCACTATGTCTGATTATGACTTTTTATTGAATAAGCAATAGTACACTTTACCAAATTTTACATATAGGCATTTGGCTCGATTATCGTTTGAAATTCACTTCATAGTTGTATGAACCAGCTGGTAATCGAATTCAATGTGCCACACCTTGGTCAGTACAAGTGATGAGTTAATATTTATTCTAATTGTCGGTCTAAGATATAAAATTAATGACATGCAAGGAAAAGAACATAATTAAAAAGGGGAATCTAAAAGTCTATCATCCACCAATTGCCAGAATCGATCCTGAGTATGCGAATATTACTCTTTGTCTTTGATATTCTATTTGTATTTTTCAAGAATTCATTGGAAGCAACAAAGCGAGAATCCCAGTCGAAACAGTCGCTTTTCTGGTTTGAACTCGTTATACCTATTGAGTCATTCAGTCTCTTAAGACTTTTTTTTTATATTGAACATTTTACAAGTACGAAAGCAATAATTTGACCACCTTTTATTTTCTTTGTTGCTCTTGCTTCTTATTTATAATCTTTAGAGAGTTAGTCAATGATGAATGTGTTTACTAGATGAGCCACGACAATCGTCATTTTAGTTTTTTAATGTCCAATACTGATCGTCTTTTTTATCTTTGTCTTTGTATTTTTTAAAATATTTTTGGAAACAAATAAATAAATAAAAACGAAATATCTTCATTTTTTTAAAATGTTTTTTTAATCTATTTTCAGTGAAAAAAGCAAGGTTAATTGGAAATGCTGGTGAGTAGCAAGTTTTTTGAATATTTTTGTTTTGTAAATCAAACGCTTAAAAAACCGTTTGTATTTTCCTTTTTTTTTCTCAATATATTTTCTTAAAAAATTTTCAGAAAATCCCGATTTATTTTACACGTTTCTGCATTTTCGTTTTTCAAGCAAGATGTGTAGTTTGTTTTTTTTTTGTTTTTTTTTTTAATTTAAAAAAATTTTTTAATTTTTATTTCATCTTCAATTTAATTTTTCTTTTATTCACCTTGTCGTTGAATGACTGTATTTTATTTATTTAATTATTTTTATTTTTCGAAACAAAATGTCGTCTGCAAATTTGCCTGTTCTTTTCCTTATTTTCCTTTTTTTGTGTACACCATTTTCTTCATGTCACTAAAGTAGCAATAAACATTGTTAAAAAATGTCAGCATTATGAAGAATTCAAAAATTGTGCTAATAAGAATATCTCAAGAACAGCTTGCGTGCACATATGTGTGTGTGTGTGTGTTGCAACCACTTTAATACTTAATGCTTTAATATTTGACTACATTAGTTTTAGATATTTTTTTAAATCCTACAAGACGATTACTAAAATAAAGACTTGCAAATGTGTTTTCTATTTTGTACATATTTTTCCTCTGGTGTGTGTAACAATGAAAGACATCAAGCTTTTTTTTTTTTTTTACTTATGAATTTACTTCATTAATTCCTAAATCTTGCATCGATCTAAGAGTTAGAATTGAGTTCTACTTTCATCGTTTTCAGGAAAATTCCTGTTTGTTTTTGTTTTTTTTCTTTTGGTTTTTCTTATCACTGTGACTTGTGAATCACCCTTTTCTCTTAAATTTAAAAATATTTCAAACAGAAAAGGTTTTATTTATTATTATTTTACTCCTTTTTAGAGTTTTTCACGCTAGCGTTAGCTGATGCTTGCTCACTGGAGTTTGAGTGACAGCAAGTCTCCAGGATTCTTCCGTGTTCTAGCCGATCTTAATGTCGTTTAGATGGTCTTCACTCGTCTTATTTCCAAGTACTCCAGTCCCTTTATCTATCCTTTGGTGACTGTACCGTGCGCACCAATTACTATGTGTATAACCGTCACTTTCATGTTCCATAGTTTTCTCAGTTCTCTAGCAATAAACCTTGATTATCTTACTTTTCGCTTTCTTTCAGTTTTACCCTGTGGTCAGCCGGAATGGCAAAGTTCACTATTTAGCAGGTTCTCTTTTTCTTTCTTTTTTTTTTTTTTCTTTTTGTTGACTATCACTTGGTCTTGTCGTCTGGCCGAGATTATGTGATCCGTTTGTATCTCAAAATCTCAGAAGTTTGGGTGTCTCATTTTCCGGGACGGATTCTAGGTTGTGCATACACTATTTTGTTCGTATGGTCAAATTTAACCTTCTTGTACAATTCCCAGTGGATTACCTTCCCCACCTAGTCGTATCTAGTCTTATACTCATTTTGTGCTAGCTTTCGGAATTTACTTATGTGATTGATCGGTTCATCTATATCACCACATAACCTATATCTGCTATTTTGTTGTATCTTGTCTATTTTTACTTTGACATGGTTAGTTCTTATGGCGTTGTTCTGTGCTGCTATCAGAAGAGATTCAGTTTCTCTCTTAAGATTTCCCTTTTTCAACCATGTCCAAGCTTTCTCCTATAAGATTTCACTTGTTGGTCGCTTGAAATGTCGATACAGTTGGTTTTTTCTCCCTATTTTTGTTTTCTAGTTATTTTTGTTCTGTTGATATTTGTGTTGTTAGTATCGTTTTAGTTCACTGTAATCAGTTTTCCTTGGCATTTTTTAAAGTAATTTTTAAGTCTTTGTATTGATACATCAATACTATCTTCAATGCTGGTGAATCCTCTTCCTCCTTCTTTTCTTGACACATTCAGTCTGTCTTCATCATCTCTAGGATGTAAGGCCTTATGCATTCTTATTTACTTCAATGTGTAATCATAAATTTGCCACTGATACTAGTTTAACTTCTCGTATCGCATTTCAAAGATGAAAATAAAATGTCTACACTTTGCCACAATGTCAGCTAATGAGTAATATTATTCAACAATAGTGTAGCTGATTTGAATTTTGATGGGGTTTTTGGTTTTCATTATCATAAAGGTCACAGGTGTAGAGCACTCATTAAATTCATAACTGCAACTTATTTTACTTCACTCCTGTATATTTGTAACTCTTTATCTGTGACAATGTCTTTCCTGTTAATATGTACATTATTTCCCTGGGCTCTGATTTCCTAATAATTTTAGGTTGATACAATTGAAATGTATAATTCAGTTAAGTAGATATTTATTCTCTACTTTCTGTGCTAGGATGACATAAGGTCAGTTTTATGTGGAGACCCCTGCTGGAAGCAAGCCTCTGGGTGACGGCAGATAATTATATTAGTGTAAATCTTCTGCTGATCTGCTCCTTTCATATAGAATTCAATTCTTCTTAATCTTAAATTTTCACTTTTATTGTACAATATAATCTTGGAATATTTTTAAAATACATTAAACAGACCTGATTTATCAAATGGTATGCCTTTCATCTGTAGACAGTGGGATTTACCTATTTGTAGGCTCTCAGCTAAACTAATCAGTAGGCCCCATGGTCCACTAGTTGAAGACCTCTGTGGTCCTATACTTACTGTATAGGAGCCCTTCTGGTTTTGAATATAATGAAATACCTGCTGTACTCTTGAAACAAGGTTATAATCTGGCATGCTGCACAACAAACTTGTTTCAATTGGTCTTCAGATATCCATGGCCTGTTGACCTAATCCAGCCCTACTTGTAATCTATTTTCCTTTTCATTGATCCGTTAGTTACATATGTAATTATTTGTTAACAAAAACATTATAATGCATTTGGTAAGTAGAGAAACTTATATATAATTTTGTTTGTGTACTTACCAATTGTATTTGAAATTTATATTTAATAAAATTGAACTGTTAAACATGTAAAGCATTTTTTAAAATAAAATAGATCAGAAAGATAAAACCAAATTAGTTTTAGGAGTTTACAAATTTAAATGTTATAAATTTTAAGTGTTCATTTTGTGATATCCTTTTCAATTATATTGTTGGTTAGTAACTCATTATTGTTTTTCTCTAGTGCATATTTTATTACCCCTTTGTCAGCTGTGAAAATATAGTTTGGAGCAAGTAACAGATATATTCAATCTCAAACATTGTTGTTTTTTTTTATACATATTGTTTCTAAAACATCTGAGTCTTTAAATCAATAGCAAGAATAATACCAATTTGTATAGATATTTAATAAATTCAGTTTAATCTGATATAATTACAATAATAGTAAATTTCCTAAGGAACATGTTGCACTGGTGACTACTAGTTTATAAAACTAACTTGCTGACCATTGCTCTTTGACATGTTAGTTATTATGTAAAAGAAATACAAAATCATCAATGACTGATGTATTAATCTTATATAGGATAATATGCATTTTGTAAATTTGTTATGATTTATGTAGGTTGTTAATTCCATTTACTGTGTCTAACAGTAATCATGTGAAAAATGGAATTCTTGCTCTTTCCTACCATATTGGTTTAGGATTATCAGAAAATATGTTAATAAAATGCTGTCTTGTTAAAAGAAAGATAATATTAATCTATGTCACTGTTATTAATATATCTGCATGTTGGTGAGCAAAAGTTCATTATCAAACAAAATATAGTTGGCTCATTATTCACAGAATACATGAAAGCAATAAGGAAGAAAATATTTTAGATTAAATGAATGTTAATATTTTATGAATTATTCAATATAATGTGTTTTGTGGGGTGGATATCCTCAAGTTACTTTGCAACATGATTCCATCTTATACTGATGGTGAAATAGACAATATACAGACTAGTATAAAATGTTACTTATTCTCAAGAATTATATAATGTTATCCCTTTTGTAAACAGGAAACCACTTTAATACAAGACTGAATACAGCTGTAGCAAAATTGGCTTTATAAAAGGAAATAGGTAGACATGATAAAATTTACAAAAATCCAACAAAATAAAAGTATCTATAATTTTTTTTTTCTTTTCTGACCATCTCCCCCCCCCCCCCACTGGCAACTGGTCAGTTTCCTCATTGATAAATTTGGGAATCATATTGTTTCCATTTCCTTTTTGAACATTACAGAATGAAGATCTATAAAAACCTGTTACTTGGATATTTTCTGTCAATACTTTGCCATTAGATCTGGCAGAGCTTCCAGAAGCCACTGAACATTCAGCAGATCTGCCAAAAATAAACAATGTTTCTCAAGAAAGTCTATCCTACTCTAATCCAGTTTACCAAAAAAAATTTTTCTATTTAAATGGTTGATGTGCAGAGGAAAAGAGTGATTATTTGTTTCAATTGCTAAGAGTTTATTATTTTATCCACCCAGATCACTTTTTTTTCTTCATGCAAATGAAGGAGATATTTATTGCAGTTAATTTATGCATGAAAGATAAGTTCATTTTTTTAAATTTTCTATCAAAGTGAAAATATTAGTAATAATTTCACTTTGATAAATGTACTAATGTTTTCATTGAAAACATGATTACATTTATAGGAATTATAACAATTCTAAAAATTACTCAGTATATGTTAAACAGCGTCTAATATTTTCATTTTTCAGAACAATCAGAATTTGTATGATATCAAAGATGAACAAATTGCGAAATCAAAATCTCCATTACATTTGTCACTTGATACTAAGCATATATACAGAAGAAAAATTATTCCATCTGCCAATAGAGAAAACCTATCTTTTTTTTTTTTTTTTTTTTTTTTTTTTCAAATAATATGAAATTATAATATATAGGAGATATAAGTGTTCATGCTAATAACATTCATTTTGTAAATCTAAAAAAAAAGAATTGGTAACTATACTTGAATATCAATTGCTGGTTCTTTTAGAAAATATTCTTTAAAGAACACTTCTGAAAATGCACTGTTAACTTTAAGTATTATTAATTAAACAATGTTTAGAAAATTTAACTACTTTTGACTTGTAACTCTGAAAACTTGTCTTTGGTCTCATTCAGTTAAAAAATGTATTCTGAGTGCTGCAAAGTTTCTCTCTGCTGATCATTCAGAATTGCTAAAATAATTCTCTAAAATGTTTTGTATAATGTTTTTATTGACATCTTGTTTTTATCTATAAAATCTGATAAATAAATAAAGCATATTAAACATTTTTTTAAAATCATTAAAGCATTTTTATTTTAATGGGTATTTTTTTTTTTTTTTTTTTTTTTTTTTGTAAAATGTATTTACTTTTATAGTTTTGAAAACAACTGATTAATCATGCTATTTTTATTTTGTGTATGTATTTGCATATATAAATTTATGGCAATATCTAGCATGTAATATAAAATCAGTGTATTTTATACTTGATATTAAGGTACATAAAACTCTAAGCTTGAGCAATATGAGCTGGTTATCAAGTGAAATTCAATTTGTAATTAAGCTATTTTCTTTCTGTATAGTAGAAAAATTTAGTTGCTTAAAAATGCCTAAAATAGACATTTCTCTCTTTTACTTATTATTGATCATTCAATAAATGAAGAAATGCAAAAAGTCTGTTTTGAAGTAGAGAAACAGATTTTATCAGACTTCCACTTAAAAATCAGCTTAAGTGAGAACTAGGAGTCCCAATGGAAAGTGTCTCAAGAGATGTTAGTTAAATCATTTTTGGCTAGTTGATATTTTAACAAATGGTAAGTTGTACTGTAATGTTATTCTTCATTGTTTAAAAGAATACATACAAATTCCCTTTCCTTCCTTTTTTATTAAGTTGTCTCTTATTTCTGTGTACATAGTAACTTCCCTCAAAATTGTAATTTCACTGATTGTGATTCTTGCTTTTATGCCATTCTGAAGAAAATAAATAGATGTTTTATAGTATAGAACTTTAATAAAACTGAAAATAGGATCTTTTTTCTTCTGATATTTAGGTAAATTAAAAACCTCTCAAGCCAATAGAATACACCTCTTATATCATTGTTGAAAAAAAAGTATTAACAAATTTTTCTTTAAATAAATTAAACAAAAATATAAACTTTCGCATGCACAAATTTGACTGATGACATAAACAAAATTCATATACTGAGACAGTAGATTCTGCCATTGACCAGCATTTATTGAACAATCCTATTTTAAAAAATTTTAAACACAGCTTGATCACTGCCCCTAAGGATTTTGGAATTTATTTACATCATCGGTCAATGGCCAAATTTATTCACACAAAAACATTTTATATTTTTGCCCTATTTATTTAAAAATGTATAAAGAAGAATTTTGTTACCACCTCATGAATTCTTTTTTTTCTTCTTCATTGAAGATAATGAAATGACATGAAAAATTTAAATTTGAAATTTTATCAGATTCATTTTCTTGTGCTTTACAAATTTGTTTCATTAGTCAATAAATAGATGCTCTAACACATCACTATTTTATAATGTGCCTCAGAATATTTTTATCAATTTGTTGGTATATTTTCCTTGAAAGCCAAATCTCTGAGTGGAAGCTGTTTCTGATTTTAGAATTATTTCTAAATATTTGCTTCTATTTCAGAAATATTTTTGCTTTATTTTCCTAATTAATGATGTAATAAAAAGTAAGCCATGACAACTGCTAAGCCCCTCAAAGTAAAATGATTACTAGTCTGTTCAAAATCTAGGTCATGGTTTATACATCAGATCAGTTGAAGGTTAAGCTGAATTGATGACCACCATGGCACAACAGCATAGTTATTTCTGTTAAAAGCAGTTATTGATAAGCTAGGGGGTATTTTCTACTGAGTGACACTTTATTAAATTAGCTTTTACCTACATCATGTAAACGCTGCATACACAACCTTTTTGTTTTTGTTTTTTTGCTGTTCATTTTCTTTTTTCTATCCCACATGGGAGAATTGAATACTGATATTTTTTTTTTTTCTTTTTTTTTTTCCCCCCTCATTCTACTGGAATTTACAAAAGTAGAATTAAACACTTGAAAATAAAATCTAAAGAATTGAACATTTTTCAGTTTCTGAATGTTTCACAATAAATCTCAGGATTCTATTGCACTTTATTGGTAGCACTATTGCAGAATAAAAAATGATGAGATTGTTTGATAGAGAACTTATAAAGTATACCATATATGAATCAGTTGTTTTTACTTATGTAAACTAAGTATTTATAGAACATTGTCAATAAAGAAGGTGGGAAATAATTTTAGATTGTAGATAACCTGCTGTTAATTAGATCTGAGAATTTTCAGTGGAATTCACCTAAATCAAAGGAACATTTCTCTTTGACTTCAGCCATTTGTGTCCCAATTTTTATATATAATTTAATGTTTTCAAAATCTGATACAATTAATTCTCCTTATAATGGAGTTTTCTCATCTACCATGCTGTAGAAATAATCTGAGTAAACTATATAAAAATTGTTTTTAAATTTTCCCTCTTTGATGATTATATATGCACATATATATGTGTACATAAGCCTAGCTTAGTCTGACCTACTCATCATTTATATACAAGAACCTATTTGCCTTTTAAAATGAGTTTTTGTTGTCAAAGTTTTTGATGGAACTTGAACTATCAACATCAGTGGGAAAATGTACAACTATATAACTAAAAAAAGTAGGTATTCATTCAGATGAATTCTATTACTGAAGGGATGGTCTACAATACTAACTTGTTAATATGAGACATCAAAATCCATCTATACAGGATAGAAATAACAGGACAATCAATCTTCAATGTTAAAGAAATATAGGGATTATATAATTAATGAAAAGAGGGTTTTTTTTTAACCTTAGTAGTAATGTATCAAAAATGACTATGCCACTTTTTGTCTTTAATTTGGATTGGAATCATATAGACTTGAAATGATTGGAATATGTCAGAATTACCAAGATATAAATATTATGGTTTGGAATTTTATTTATGTGGCTGTGATTATTACTGCCAACAATGTTTATTAAATAATATTTCATTGAGATTATATATATATATATATATATATATATAACATTTGTGCTTTTTAGTTATTGTTTTTATGTTTTTGGGGTTTTTTTTTTTTTCAAAGTAATGAATTATATATATATGATTTTTAAACTTTCTATTGCCAAATGGAATTAATCTTAGAAATGTCTGTTAAAATGCTCTAGAAAGAAAAGCAACTCTAACATATTTTAGGTCAAAACTAAATATATTATCAATGTTATAAATCCCTATGATTATAGATTTTTAAAAAATTTAATTTTTCATTAAAATTATGTTTAGAAATATGAAAAAATAATTCTTTATATTATATCACCCATTCAGTATGATTGTCATTCAGAAGATAGTACATATTTATCATCAGTATTAACAAATATCATAAAAACTTGATACTTAAAAAAATGATCTACTTGAAATGAGTACATATATTTTGTGTGAATTGTCTCTGTTAAGAGCATTAGAATTTGCCAATTCTGCAAAGACTTGATTCAATTGGATGTAACTTCTTTGAAATAATTTAAAAGATAGAAAAAGTTCAAAACTAGTCAATATTAATTTGGTTGGTTGGTTGGTTTTTCAGCACATTTTGTTAGATTACACTAATAAAATTTTTATCTTTTTTTTAATTTTTTTTTTCCTTGTTGCTTATGCCTAAATGGGAAAGACCTATTTTTCTCTTCAAAGTTTTGCGATCTAGATAATGAAATTTTCAAAACATGATGGTAGAAATTCAGAGACTGATACATCAAAGGGATTTACATTACAGTCACAAATCTTGAAAAACCACTTGCTTCTAGATATTTTTGTTCACTTTTCTATAAATTTTGTATAAATATATGTACATTCTAATTCATGTTATTTTATTCAGACCTTATGTAAATGAAAATGTGAAAATTTGTCTTTTTTTTTTTTTTTTTTTTTTTTTTATTTATTTTATTTATTTTATTTTTTTTATAGAAAATAAGTGAATTTCTAAATTTCATTATCCAAGCCACAAAAGCAAAATTTGAAGGGAATATTTGCTGTTTTTTATGCTTTTACAACTTAACCAATTAAGAAATAACACATACTATCCAGGGACTTTGTCTTAAATAGTGTTATTTTATGCTGAAGACAATTTAGCAACTGTGACCTACAATTATATACCATAAAAAATGTATGTACACAATCATTTTAAACGGGTAAACACATCATACTTAGTTGCAATATCAACGCTTTTTTTAAGAACCAATGTATTAATGTAGTTCAAAATCATTTTAAACATTATCTCAAATAGGTCTTTGATCTATTGATGGGACTCCAATAGATACTATCATTCTGGATGAAAGTAGATTGAGAAATTATAGGAATGAAGGGGTAACTCCACACTCTCAATAACTTCAAAATTAAAGACTGACCACTTGATGCAGTTTAGTTTCATAACCAAGACTCTTAAATTAACATCTTCTAATCTATCCAGTGCTTTTCTGGTCACATAATATCCAATAATAGTATATTTTCAAAGCTCAAATACTATTAAGTTAATTCCCAAGATACCTTTTATTATTAGTGAGAAACCTAATTGATTGAACATCATGAGTGGTCTTAAAAATCCCCAGTATAGGATACCTAATTTGATATGTGTGTACTGTACAATACCTGAAGAGGACCAGGTGTTATTATGGTGGAAGTATTTGAGAAATCTTTTCTTTTCTTTTCTTTGGAACAGACTCAAAAGGAAATTAATTCTTATGAATAGCTTTCCAAACTCTACTGTTTTCATGTAGAAAATCAGATATTTTTGTGTAACATCACTCCTGATAATTCAAAAATTTAGAGAATCTCACAAAAGTCTATTGAAAATAATATTTTTTGCACCAAGTCATGAGTATTATCAAATATCAAAATATATAAATTGAACAGTTGTAAAAGTGTGTAAATTGGCTATCTGCTCTGATAAATACACATCTTTTACACCAATCAATTTATGATTGTTGGTTTGTTTTAATGCACTTCTAAGTCACTGTAGATTAATGAGCATGTGTTGTGTATATATTATTTAATAAGTTAAATGTTTTGTTGAAATATTTGTACTCTAATAATATATTAGACATTTTCATCTTTTGAGACTAAATGCTTGCAATATATTATTCAATGCTTTTTAGTAATTGGTCTCAAAAGTTGCTAACATGTCTTTTGCCTAAGTTTATATGGTTCCTAAAATAAATAGGGATGAAAAAAAAACTTGTTTTTCCTCAAGTCATCTAATGTGTGATCAAAATATCATTGGCTAAATGGTTTAATGTTGGATACAAATGTTCATTGGCTTTTTGTTTTTATTATTCAATACAATGCATGTCTTGGAGTTGATGAGTGCTAAAGCAAGAACAATACAAAGGATTGTTATATAGATTACTCTCACCCAGTCTACATCCAGATTAATTGGTTCAGTTTTATGACATATCAATCTTTTGTAGGTTATTTGATGCCAAATCCTGGTTATACATACATAGTGAATATAATTGGTAAACACATTTTGTAGATACACACAGTAAAATGGTCAAACAGCTCAATTAATGGTTCCAAGTATTGCTATGTATCACTAACAATTTGATTAAACCTCTGTCATTTGTTTTGACATGGTTAAAGGATCAGTTTAAATGTCAAACAGTTCTATATGACTCATAGATAGGACCCTATCAGGTGCTACCTCTCCAGGCCAGAGTGTACCTGGGAGCAATGGCAATGGAGGGGTACTCTGCATTCCCCAAAGCTCCAGCATTACTGGAACCTCACCATCAGGTTGTTTAATTTCATATCCAGGACACTTGGTTCAGTGGGGGCAGGGGCTTGGTTAATAAAATTTTATAAATTGGATATTTTTGTGCACAAGAAGTTAAATATTATTTGGAAAAATAGAAAAATTAATAATTAAAAAAATAACTAAAAATTGAACATTTTAAATTTAAAAGATGTTTTTTTGTTTGTCATTTTTTCTCCCCAACTGTTTTATTTTTCAAAATCTTTTTATCTGTCATCAACTTTGAACATTAGATATTTAAGCTACTTATATACAAATAAACTTATTCCATGATTTATGTATAACTTGGAATCGTTTTTGTTTTTACACCAAAAGTTTATACTTAGTTAAAAATATAGTATTTTTACATTTCATAAAATAATGTGTTTAATTTGCTATATATAATTGTTTTTCTCTATGGCATTAGTGATATGATTCTTTATAAGTGACTATTTTATAATCATATTTTATAATTTCTTCATATGGGTCTGATTGAACACTAATAAACAACTGTATAATTCAATCTAGTTTTTCATTTTTAATTTACTTACATATTTACATATATTAACAAATGCAGATGAGGTTTCAAAATTTCAACCAACTATTTTAAGCAACAAATGATATTTAAATCAATTGAATTATTGTAAACTTCATTTGGTTATTCATTCAGAAAGAATTGAATATTTAATATTTTGCATTTGTTTTCTGCACTTGTATTAATAAATACATTAACTTTTATTATAGTAATTTGCATTGGATTAAATTTATTTGCTTTATTACATTTATATTATGTAGTGAGACATTGCTTAGGGCAATAGGTTAGTGTTTGTGAGAAGGTTTAAAGTTCAGCCAAAATATGTCTTGCAAAAGTTTACATCTCCACTGGAAAAAATTTACAAAATTGTTATTCACAAATTGATAAAGGTTTACTCTGACTAACATAATTTCTAAAACAGAAAAGATAAAACTGCCTGGGTTTAGCATTCAGTTTAATTATTTTTTAAAGATCAAGGTGTAAAATTTTATTTTTAGATAAAGAATATTTTAACCATCCCGGTATAAAATTGTCTCAGTCAATTAATATCTTGTATTTTTTCTGTTAATCAAACTGTTTATTCTGTGTTTTCAATCTTGGTTGTGTGTTATTAATACACTTAGCTAGTACTACTTGTGACAATTGGGAAAGTAACTGCACGTACAAATCAGAGGTAGTACTAATAAAAAGTTTTGGAAAATGGCTATAAGAATAGTCAGTTTTGAATTTACTTTTGGAACATAAAAAATATTTGTTTGAGACTAAAGAAAGCATCACACAACATGCTATGTCTAAATCTAGCAAAATTGTTGGTCAAACAAAACTAGTTTGAGATACTGTTACTAGTCCATGCATAACTCTTTCAGAGTTGGGTGAAATCAAAATATACAATAGTATAATTACCATCTAATCAAAACCTGCTTAAAAAATGCATTTTTGATGAGATGGGCTTTAATGACTCATAATCTGAATGGTGAAAGGCATTTTGGTTAGGTTAATTCTTCTGAGTCTTTATGGCTAAAATTCAAAATGTGATGTTTGATATAAGATTGTCACAGCTTATCATCTAGCAAACACTTTTTCACTTGTCAAACACCACTGGTGAATCTACAATGCATTGGGAGTATTTTTCTACAGAAGAGCTTATCACCATCAAATGAAAAATGAACAGGGGAATTTTTTAAAGGATCCAGAAAACACTTGTGTTGATATTTCACCTTCTATTGATACAAACAGCCAAAGTTATTAAGAAATGGTTCAGATTTTAAAAAATAAATCAAAATTTGAATTTAAAACCTGTAAAAAGTCTTTAAGCATTGAAATTAGTAATGCCCCCCACCACCACCAAAAAATGGTCATGAAGTATGACATAAATACTTTTTGCTTGGTGTGAAAAACTTGTGATTTATTGAAGGACAAGTCTTTCAGATGATTTCCTGTAACTGATGTTGGAAGGCCTGCTTTTTTCTCCCCACATAGGCTTTGCTGGTCTCCTAAAAACTTTGCTATTGATAATCTTCATTCATAAAGACAAGCCATGTTAAGAAGTAGGAAGTGATTGAGTTTTACCTCACAATGTTGATATAAAAGGGATTTCTGAAAACAAAATACATTCAATTTTGTGCTATAATTTTGGTCCTTCTTGAGGAAGTTTTAAATGTGTTATTTGATGTAAAGCTTAAACAATTTGAAAAAAATGTGTGAATGAAATGCATTTGTGCATGTTTTCATTAGTCGTTGACTCTTATAACTCACTCTATATCTTGAATATTAAACTTAGGATTTTATGATTTAAATATTACCCTTTTTAAGAATTTGAAAATTATATAGCAATCATAATTATAGTAGAATTAGAAGACTTGACTTAATTAAAAAATAACCATCTATATTGCATCAATAAATATAAAATTTGCTTTTTTTCTTTGGTATCATACTCAGTTTAAGTGAATTCCACTGGAAATTCATTAGGAATTGTTTATATAAACTACATTGTATTATAATTTTGCTCCTATTTTCTTTTCATTGGATTAAATCATTTCTGCAATTTGATAAATTTTAAATAAATTCATGGCAACTTTAAAGGCAAAAACTAAAATTATGAATGTCGAATATTTATTAACATTCTGCAAAATTACATTTTTTTTTATCATTTTCAAATCAAACATTGAAATCCAGATGATAAATGATATCATTATATGGCTACTTATTTTGCTGTGATACCTTTTTTGCAACTGCCAAACACACACACACACACACACTAACATGATAGAAGTATTTCTTTCTTTTTAAAGTGGGTTTGAATTATCTTTTTTTTATTATTTAAAAAACCTTGTCTCAATAGATTTTTAAATGCAAATTCTATTTTCCAAAAATGTTGTCATCCATAAGGACCCCCTTACATTCTTACTTGTAGTCCTAGACAATTCTTAAAACAGATCAACTTTTATACGTTGTTAAATTATGAATTTATATACCAAAATTAAGGGACTGAAGAAGACCTGTTTTTACATGAGTTTGTACACTGTTGTTAAAACTTTGATAGCAAATTCTATTTATCAAAGGAAAATATATTCTTACCTTCAGAGCAAAATTTGCATACAGATTTAAATCTAGAGAGAAATCTTGAATGGTTGGCTGGTAGGCATTTTATTTGATCTCTAGCTATGGTAAAAAGAAAGATTTTGTGATCTCTTGGAATATCTATAACCTTCTTATTATCAACTGTACTTGTTATCATTTTCATATACTACTTTTTCTTTATCATCATCATTCTAAGAGTCAGTGCATGGTATTGTTTTGGCCTATAACCTGACATTTTCAATTTAATGTTTAATGTAATGCTGCTGCTACTTTTTTCATGTTAATTTTCTACTTTGTATTTAATATATATTACTTTTTATTTATACTATTTTTTGATAAGTCACAACTAAATTATATTCTTGGCATCATAGTATAGAGAAACTGCAGTTTCTCTATAATATGATGCCATTGATATAATTTATATATCAGTGAATCTCACCCAGACTAACTGCATAGTTTACTCAACTTTAGTTCAGAGCCTATCATCTTTTTTTTTTTTTTAGTGCCATTATCTTGACTGCTAGACATGAATAATTCAGTTGGTAATATTTCTTGATGTCTAGCCATAAAATATTTCAAAAGAAAAATTCCTTTTCCAAAATTGTTCTCTATTCGTTCTTCTTTTAATATTGTTCTTAAGTGGCCACTAGTTGCTATTTTCAAAGCATGTATTACAAAAATGACTATTTTGTTGTGTGTGTGTGTATATATATATATATATATATATATATATATATATATATATATATATATATATATATATATGAGAGAGAGAGAAATAATGCACATCTATCTGATGAAAACAATATTTTTTCATTAAACTCTGTGTATAGATTTTAAATTAAAATTTATAAACTTTATGTAACTATTTTTAAGTTAAAAAATTTTAATTCAAATTTCTCATTAAGAAAATGCCTAAAACATTAAGTCAACCAAACATATCTTCTCTAGAATTTTAAATATAAAAACTACACCAAGAATTTAAACCAGTGCATTTTTTTAATTGGAGATGATATTTTAACTATATAGACTTATTTTTCCCCCTCTTAAATCTTTAATCAACCACTAATATTAATCTTGTTTTAAATACATTTTGATTTCAATAGTTTAATACGTATAGACTGACAATGTTCTATATTTAAAAATCTCAACTTGAATTAGTATTTTTAATGGTAATGCATTGTATATTAAAATTGTTTAATAAAACTATATTAAGATATTTTTTTTCAATTAGTAACATTTCCATGGTGTAATATTTGTTCTTATTAACTATCTTAATAATGTTTGTTTTACATAGAATAGTGATATATTGTGTTTGTTTATATAATTCCTTTGCTATAAAGATTGAACTGAAATGATGTTACTGATAAAGTGTATTTTCAGTAAGACTTTTTAATATGCAGATTAGTAATTTTTAGGCATAAATGTTAAAACTGTATATCAATCATTGTTTCTTTTTATATCATTAAATATGAGCTGATCTGCAGACCTAAAATAACAATGTAATAATCCATCAAATCTCTTTTACATAAAATACCTATCAGAATTTTATTTTCAGTAATTGTGCTAAAACTGATTTCATTAAATTCTTTCTAATAGGGAATTTTTTTTTAATTATTGAATCACTATTAAAAAACACTTTTGCATTTTAACTATATATAAACTAAATTGTTATTGAATTGGTTCATTTAAAAGAAGTTTTTCTTCTTGGGCACATGTATAAATTGTCTAGGTATTTATGTCTTCTACAACATAGACCAGATGTTGATCATAATTCCATTATGTAAGCCAAAATAAGTGATGTTAAATCCTCTATTATAAAACCAATTAAACAGTTGATTATCTATTATGGTAATATATGGTACAAGGTCATATTTTGGGAGTATCCAACAGAAACTGGACTTGCTATAAATGGTTGAGATATGTATGTCTTTGATTGTATCAGAAACATGTGCTTTAAATCTATTAGAGTTACCTCAGAAAATCTATTTTTCTTTCTTTTTTCTAGAAAAAATGGTCATGCAGATGTGTATTTTTATGAGAAACGATTTTTATGACACTTGAGGCATTCCATTTCAAATTCTCCCTTTCTTTTAGATATTTAAGGTTTTGAAATTTAAGATTTGATTTTAGCAATCTTTGTCATTAAATAACCCATGAAAGTGGAAATGCTATTAAACAAAAAAACCAAATCAAGCCACTGAAATGTCTTTCTTTCTTTCTTTTTTTTTTTCTTTTCTTTTTTTTAAGGTATACTCAATTTTTATATCTGTAAAGAACTTTATTCTAATGAAATCTTTTACATTCAAAGGCAAAAATGCCAATTTATGTAAAAGAAACAATTTAATTCTTTTGTCTCTGCCTTTTTATTTATTCATTTCCAAAAGTTCAATGATGAGTTGTGTACTTTTCAATTTTCTCAAGAAAAAATGTGTTTTAAGATGGTTTAGTAAACAGTGTGTAAACTGTTTGTGCGCATCTAACAAAAACTCATAGTCCTTGTCCTGATGAAGGTCTATTGTATCAATGGTCTGTACTACAACAAACCAGCAAATCTTCCTAATGGAAAGGTTTCTCTGCACCCCCAGTGGCATCTTGGCATATCCTGTTTTTCAGACACCCATTGTAAAGTTTTATCAGAAGCCAACATCCATTACACAACATTGCATTATATTCTAGGCATAAATGAAAAGGTCAATTTTTCTTTCCAATCCTTTCCATATAGAGAAACCAGAAAACTTTCATCCTCTAAAATGCTTACAAACATTTACCTTGTCTGCATATATTATTATATAGCCATTAATTTTCTTCCTAGTAAAATCTTTTTTTTTTCTTTTAAATAACTTATATTGATAAAAGAATCTTCTAAAATTTAGGCATAGACTCATAAATCACTTGTTAACATTTACATAAAATAATTCATGACTATTTATATTGAAGAGAAAGGAAAAAAAGCTATTTATTTACTTTCTTAAATTTTCATACAATTAGGAAATTAACCATTTATTGTTTAGAAATGTTCAAATTTTTAAGAATAAGTTATATTTGGGTTTCAATAAAATCTATGAAATGACCACAAAAAATTGCCTTTTATTTTGCTGGTAGCTAATAAAAAAATCTTGTAGATTTCATTAAAAATATCCATATTTATGTAAATTCATCCAACTTAATAAAATTTCAGGTTATGAATGCAACTAATTTCCTTATTTACCTTTGACCTTAATGATTTTTTAAATTTCAAATACATAATTATTTTAAGATGTTATTCCAGAAAAGTCATTGGCCTAATGAGTAGAGTGTTTGCCAATGGTCCAGGAGACCAGGGTTCAATCCCAGGTCAAGTCATACCAAAAACTCAAAAAATGGTATTTGATGCTGCCTTGCTTAACACTCAGCACTATAACGTAAGGATCAAGGGTAAAGTGGAGCAATCCTGGGAATGGAGTAGCACCCTTCCCTACACCTTGGTGTAGTAGCTATTGAAAAGAGCGCCTCCGGGTCGCCCTTGACTAGGGTCGCCAACTTTACTATATATATATATATATATATATATATATATATATATATATATATATATATATATATATATAATCTCATAAAAATCATAATAAAATGTAAAAAAACATTAACATTCAGTTTTTAGCCTACAATTAAATTAATCATTATTAGTTAACTATTTCTAATGAAAATATTGATTTGTTTTAAGTAACAAAGAAATCTCGGCTTCCAAATACCTAAATCAACTCATATAATGATTACAAAAGATACCACTATTCTAATTGCTTTATTGCATAAATAGTTGGTTTGGTGCATAGTCTTGTTATTTTAAATAATAATTCTTCATCAATATTTTCCTAATAACAGTGATTTTAAGTTTAAATCCTTCCTGGTGATCATTTCTTGACAAAGAACAATGGTAGCAAAATGCTTGACACTTTAAATAAAAATTTTGTGAATCAGATTTTTGTTTTTTTTCTCTCTCTCTCTTTTCTTTTCTTTTTTTTTTTTTTTTTTTTTTTTTCCTGAAACAAAATCATTATTTTATATTTCAAATGTAACTTAAGTCATTGTTTGTATCAATTACCAAACTCTTTTCAGTAGAGATTGCTGGAATTTATATTTCTGATGGTGGAAAAAATTGGATTTATGTATTCAGATTTTTTTTCTATCACTACCCATCAAGAGCAATCATTCCTTATAAATTTTCATATATGATTAAAATTTGATATCAATGAATTAAATGATGGAAAGAGTTCAGTGATTTAGCCATGACAACCAAGAATTTGATGACGATTTGACCAATTTTAGAGTTGTAAACATTTGATTGTTGATTTTTTAATTAACAATCAGTATAGAATACTGTACAGTTTGAAAAGTAAATATTTTAAAAATTTATTGAAAATTCTATCAAATCTTTTTGCCTTGATTACATAAAATTATATAATTTACTTTCAAGAAATAATTTAAGGAATAACATCTTGATCTGAAGATGAGATATCCCACTGATTAAAACATGAATATTTAGAGTTTTCTTTTCATACAGTTGCTTAGAGAAGAAACAATTGTAGAATTATCAACATGTTTATAATTTTGTTTTATGGCAGAAAATAATTTGATATATTCACAACTAAACATAACCAAATAACTTTTTTATTTCTATTTATTTGCTCTTTTTATAATTTTAAAATTATCTGCGAGTAGTCTTTGTAGCATAAGGGCTAAGTAAGAGAGTTCAAACTCCAATTTGCTCAGTCGGCTGGGGAGGCTGTAGAATACACTGACTGCACCTCTGCAGAGAGGTAAGACAAATATGAGTGTCCTGGTAATGACACTAAACAGTCTGATGGTGAATACGGAGCACCCCTTCATTGCCATTGCTCCCAGGTCCACTCTGGCCCAGCGTGGTAGCACCTTATAGGGTCCTATCTATGGGTTAAATAGAACTAATGGCATACTTATGCTAAACTGAATTGTTTGATGAAACTGAAGAGCCTGAAATAGAAATGTTTTTGACAATTAAACCGTTATTACATTTAAACTGTGTGCTTATGTTAAACTGAATTATTCAAAATACAACTGTTTTTGACATTGAAACTGTATTTACACTAAACTGAATTGTTTAAAATAGAACTGTTTTGATATGTAACTGTGTGTAAACAAAATCTGTACTTATACTAAACTGAATTGTTTGAAATGGAACTGTTTTTGATATTGAAACTGTACTTTGCACTAAACTGAATTGTTATATATAGAACTGTTGTGACATTTTACTGTGTAAACAAAATCTGTACTCACGCTAAACTGAATTAGCTGAATTAGAACTGTTTGCATAACCTGAATAGCTTGAAATAGAAATGTTTTTTACCATTAAACTGTGTACTAATACTAAACTGAATTGTTTGAAATAGAACTATTTGCATAAAAATGAATTTGGTATTAAATAACCTACAAAGGTTGATATGCCATAAAACCCAAATAACCAACCAACCAACCAACCAATCAAACTCCAATCATACAATTGTTTACTTTTGGATTAATAACTTTGTAAAAAATATGAACCCTTCTTATCTATTCCTCCCAGCTATGGGTTAAATAGCATCACTACTGTTCTTCTACAGGGTTGGCTTTAGCATTGAATAACCCATAAAGGTTGATATACCATTAAACAAAGAAACCAAACCAAAAATTCTTTTCTATATCTTATTTGACTGAAGAGAATAATAATTTGGTATTAAAATCTCTTGTATATTCCCAACTCTAGTCTGTTTATATTATGTAATTTAAGAAAGAATTGAATTTTCTATCATATACCCAAGGTATCAGATTAAAACATAATAATAGAAATCATGTTGCCTATTAATTAGTTGATATATGGAGAATATGAATGCACATATCCATCAAAGCCGATATTTAAAAAAAAAAGATGATTATTATTGTGAATAATCTTGTCTATGGCTTTAAAGAGATGTTAACATTCCTCATTTATGTCAGAGAATTGAGTTCCTTCCTGTTCTTGATGTTAACCTGATCCATTCTTTAGCCTTCATGATATTTACAATCTGTAAGAAGAAGAAAACAAATGGTCATTAATATACCATCTGGGTGATGGTCATTAGTAAAACTTCTGTTGGTTATCTCACTGGGTTTGCAAGGAGGAAAGGCTTGAAAAAGATTCCATTTATATCATATGAAAAAGTATATGAAGGGAAAAACTGATTTTTCTCACTTAAAGTCAAATTCAAGGAACATAAAGCTATATCCAAAGGAGAAGAGAAAAAAAAAACTTCTCTATCACAGAGTCTGTCTAGAGAGAGAATGCATATTACACTTTCTGAGATCCACATAATTAACAACCACCATCATTGGAGAGTAATGAATTAAGAGGCAGCATAGGTCTGGGTTTTTTTTTTTTCAGTCAGGTGTTGGTATAGAGTTCAACACTATATGGTTTTCTTTGTTTAGTTAAAGTATTTGGAGTTCTCCCCATCCCCACTAACTCCCAGTATAGATTGGAACTGTCTGTGTTACATGAGTTGTATTGTGTTTACATAAGCATTCCTGAAATAAACTTACTAGGTTCATATATTAATTACCATCCTTTTTTTTCTTTTCTTTTTTTAAAAATAAGGTTTTTCTTCTATTATGGATTTATACATCTGACAAAGGCGGAAAAATGGTGTTAATAACATCAAAATCTTGAAGGATTGTTCAAACAAAATTTAGACTCTTTATCTCTTAACATAATTCAACACTAGTCTAAGAGATATTTAAGTAAGTATAGCTGGCTTCACATATATTAAGCATAAAAAAGAAGATAACCTTTGTCTTGATTAAAATCAGTTTTCTTATAAAGTTTAGAACAACAAACATTGCTATTCCATCACCATTATCCTAAAATGTACTCTTCTTTGATTAGTGAAACAAAAAAAAATCAATCGAAAACATGAAATGGCCATAGTTGTTATTGAATCAACATGTTTGACAAAAAAGACTGAAATAAATACTTTAATTTCCAGTGCTGTATTTGAAGTATCTTTGGTCCAAGTTAATAAACATTTAATAATTAACTCTTTCTAATGATGCTTATTGAATTTTAGTAGACATAAAATGTTTGCCATCATTTCATATTTGTTTTAGGAATGAAAATTCTTATTCAGATTTGCTTGAACATTTTTATGTAAAAACTATAACTAGTATTTGAGGTGCCTGTTTACGTTTTCATATTTCAATGCAATTTTTATTTATATTACAAATAAGATTTTACATTTTGGTTGGAAACGTCTTTATATTAAACTCAGTTTCTTGTAGTCTTGTGCATGAAAAATAATGTTTCAAAAAGTAATTAATTCCTTGAATTAAAAAAAATCCTTAACACCTGATTGGATTTAGAATACACCAACTGAACCCCCTGCAGAAGGATAAGATTCCACCCTCAAAAAGTGTGTCCTGGCTATGATGCTAAACTGCATCTGGAGAATGTGAAGTATCCCTTCACTACCATTATTCCCTGGTCCACTCTGACCTCGAGTGGTAGTACCTGTTAGGATTCTATCTTAGAATCAAATAGATCTGTTTGAAAATTATTACTATTGGATAGGAATACTTGAAACTGTGTCCAAACAAATTATTTAAAAAAATAGAAATAATTTCTAGAAACCACATGATTGTGTATGAATTATTAGACAGAAACATTTGAAACTATATAACTGAGTAAATTATTTGTATTTTATTTGAATATTTGCTACCATGCAAAAAATGATTATTATAGACACATTTTTTTTTTTAAGTGCGATTTAGGGAGAACGTAATGAAATATTGAAAATATAGTTATGATTATAGTTTAACATTTATCAATGCTGATGCATTTGATAATGCTGTTAAAGGAATACACCAAACCTTAACACCATAAACAGGATTTTTTTTTTTAACTCTGAATTGTTTTATGAATTTAGACAGGTTCAACATTAAAATCTTGTCATAAGAATTTGTTTTATTATGAAAATTCTTTCTTGTCATGAGGCTTAAGTTATAAAACAACCAGTATGTTTATCAGGTGAAATCTGTTTAAAATCATTCCATGAAGAAATATTTCTACAATATAAGAGTTTAAATATGAATCAACTTGTAATTGTATGACTAATCAAAATTCTATTGGCTTTACTGAAAGATAGCTTGTAGGCTCTTATATCAGCTAGTCATTATAATATAATTAAAATCTTTTCCTTTCATTATCAATTGTTGCTGGCTTTTTATTATTTGGGGAAAAAATGAAAAAAAAAATCCAACCTAGTGTTAACACTGCAAAGAACAATCTAATTGAGTGCATAATTGCTTTTATAATTACCATTGTATGTTTATATACATTATGTAATGAAAAAATTGTTTATATCGATGAGTTAAAAAATAAATAGAAATATGAAAAGCTCTTGTTACACAGTCTCTGCAGGCAAAGTAGGTGCCATAATTGGTCTACCAAAGAGGTGCTTTGAAGTGGAAATTCAAGAGATTGATCATTTAATTTTCTTACTATAATGTTTTACACCCCCCCCTCTTTCACTTTTTCATTGTTTCAAATGATGTTTTTGGAAAATCCCAGTTACTTTCATATTTTACCTTTTATCCTCTTACATTCAACCTTAAGACTTCAGCAATGAAATTGTATTGAATATAATGTCTCTGTGTTAATATACTTAATAAACCTAGAATTACCCGTAAAATCTTTCAACATTAAGTGTTATAGGTATATCAGAAATATCCCCCTTTGCTTACCTTAAATGTATCTTTAAAATTCTTTGCCATGCTACAAAAAGTAAATTGTTTATTGTAAAATTAAAATTGTTCCATATAATCTAAATTAGTACAAACAGCATAGTTGATTCCTATAACTTATCTTGAATGTATAACCAAATGACCTGTTGCTTTGAAAAAAGGTAGTTTTTATGATTTTATTTTTTCACTTGTATATCTCGTTTGTTTGCTTTTTTATTTTTATTTTTTTTTTTTTTTAATAATTAATAGTTAAAATATCATCGACAATAAATCTTTATAAACAAATATAATAGCTACTAATATGGATATGTTGTTCAATGTATTCAATGCACTTTTAGTCTCTTTTAAGTAACATGTATGATATATATAATAAAAGTCGCTATCGGTAGCAAATGTTCACGTCACCCTAAAACATAGACATCTGTATTTTCGGTGGGTTCCACTTGTCAAACGAGAAATCAGACGAAAGGAAATGGATTTATCTAATAGTTTATCAAACTTGTTTGTGTATTGTTTGTTTGATTTTTTTTTTTTTTTTTTTTATTTGATTTTTTTTTTTTATTGATGAAACAGGAGAAAAAATGACAAATATTCGAACTCCCGTTTATCTTTTTATTCTTATTTTTTAAAAATTTTGCATATAATCCACTCTCACGAGAAGGTGTCGGTTACTTTTGTGGTAAGCTGTTCTCAGAGTTCAGCTTCTCTGACAGTAACTTCTTGTAAAAATTCCTCTTGATCTCAAATCGGTAAAACAGACTTTTATTAATCTTTTTATGTATTTTTTAAAAATAAATTTATGTCCATTAGTTTGATCGTAATCGCTATACAAAGCATTCATCATCTACATTGATTTTTCCAACTTTGGTTGAATCTTTTACTTTGTGAAAGAACTAAACCAAATAAAATATTCGTATTATAAAGTTTAAAAAAAAAATTTAACTTTGACGTAAAAATGTTACTTGATTTTACAAAGTTTTAACATAAAATAAAAGTGCATATTTATTTACATGTACTTTTTGGAAAGGCAGAAAAAATTGGAATTTTTCAAAAATAAATTATATCTCAGTGAAACTTAAAGAAAACTTGGATAACAGACGACTTCAACAAAAACACCAAATTTTAAAATGAAATTAAAGAAAATTTGTTTTTTATTTTAATAATGGTTACTTAATTGTTAATGAAGTTTTCTTTATTTCAGGTTTCATTGAGATGTAATCTATTTTTGAATAAGCTCAAGTGATGAATTGTGTCTTAATGATTCCATTTTATTTACCATCGTTGGTAAATGTCATCGCTTTATTTTGAATAGTTTTTGCTGTGAATATGATTTGTCAATAAAAAAAATAAAAAAATACGTTACCCAAAAGTTTTTTAAAAAATAGGGGCCTTTTTGTCCAATTTTTCCAACTTCAAATGTTCATATTTAAAAAAAAGAATATCGATGATTGATGCATTAAAAATCGCAATATTATATAATTTGTGTGTGAGAGAGAGAGAGAGAGAGCATTGCTATTCTCAGTATTTTAAAAATAAAGATTTAAGATTTGGAAATAATATCTCAAGATCGGTATTTTTTTTTATTTGTTTGTTTGTTTTTTTTCTTTTTAAATTTTGGATCATATTTTTGCTTATGATGAAATAAACTTTGACTAAGTTTTCTGATGAAATTATTAAATTTAAATAAAAAAAACCCTAATATTTTTCAGTTCAAATATATGGGTCATATTATTGGTCTGTTTGTGACATCGAAATGCTTTCAATGCATGACTCTTTTAACATAAGCATTTGAATATAGATATAAAAATTTGTAATTTTTACTAAGATGGTGCATCTTTTTGTTTCCAGTTATTTTAAGTAACACATTTCAATATCTTTTTGAGCTATTAAATTTCATATTTTTATTAGTCAAAACAGTTAAATGTTGTGCTTGCCAGTGTTTAATATTCAAATCATAACCATATACTTAAAGTGTATTACTCTTGATCTTATATCAAATTTTTGTATTTTGTATAATAAATCCATTGATAAGTAAAATATCAAACCAACTGGAAATCAGCCTGTAATCTTACCGTCTACAAACTATTAAACTAGATGCTAAATTTCTTATAGTTAAAACGTATATTATTAGTGTAATACTTTAAATTTGTGAATGCCTAATATATATTCCTTTAATATTTGAACAAATTCCTATCATATCTTCTATATTTAAATAGTAGACATAAACAATGGTGGGAACTTTTGCATATGGATTGGCACTTCTGTCTGATTAAAATTTCTCCTCCTGGCCTTCTCTCTAGGACCGGTATCAGTGTCTTTTGCCTTAGTATTCCCAAATTAATCCTACTGTATTGTTTAGGCAGTTGAGTGCTGGTGTGATGGGTATGTTATGTGCCCACGAATCAGTGTAGATTTTACCTTTTTAATTTTATAGATCTGTTTATGGGCAGAAAACAAGAAAACATACAGTAAAAAGTCATATTGTTCATTATTATTAAATATATTCAATTTCAATCGGTTAATGATTAGCTTGCTAATTTCCTCATAACTCAATTTAATGATCTTAATATATTAAAAAAAAAAAAATTTAAATTCATTTATATGTAAATATAATTTGCTGAATGTATAATTTATGGCCACAAAGGTTTGAGGTTCACTTAAACAAGATTATGTTACACTAAACTGCATCAGTTCTTTGGGATAGTGTGGAGTAATTCTTCGTTGCTATTACTTTCAGGTTCACTCTAACCTGGAATGGTAGTACCTGTTAGGGTATTATCTATGAGGGGTCAAATAAATCTGTTTAAAAAATTATATTTAATCAGACCATGGGCAAAAACCTCTCAATAAATAACTACATAAAAAATGTAAATATGACCTCATAATGGACACAAGTGGTTGCTGGCTGCAGAAAACTCAGTAGGGAATCCAAATTCATTTTAAGTACCACTAGAAAATCAGTCACCTGCAGAGTTTCAAAGATTATATGAAAATGCATGGTGGTCCAAGCGATTTACATATCATAATTCATGGGCGAGGCTGAAAGTTGTCTATACTCCGAGTATTTGTCGCTGCCTCCCACCAGACACGACTTGACACAAGGTCAAAAGCCCGAAGGCCAATTAAAGTGGGGATAAAGGGGAGGGGAGGTCGGGAATGAGTCGAGACTCGAACCCTGCTTGTCAGTGCTGCTGATCGGCTCACTTAGTGCAATGTGAGCCTGATGAGGCAAGCAGTTTCACGAACCCAAATGTGGGTCCGGGCACGTATGCCAGTTTGCGGCTTAAACTAGACGCACGGTCTAGTGCCGTACAAGGGGGACAAAGGAGACAAAAATGCAGCTCGCCCACCCGAAGGTAGCCTAGTCGAAACTAGGTGCCTAATTAAAGGCCCCAAGTCTGCCATTGTTCCTTTTCCAGGGCCACGCTCCGGACCGAAACTCCGCCTTACTCCATATAAGCAGTCAGCAGAGGAGACCAAGGAGAGTCGAGTCCAAAGCAGCAAAGGGAGAGAGACCAACATTTTTTTAGCGGAGTCCAGTCTGAAGCAGCAGAGGGAGAGAGACCGACATTTTTCGGCAGAGTCCAGAGGAAAGATGGACATTTGAGCGGTCAGACAGAGATGCTGAATGCTGCGAAAACGACTTGTTGAATCTTGCTGGTCCAATCAGAACCAAGAGATGGAAATAGAATCTTTGCGAATCCAGATAATTTTGTCAACAAAGCCGAGAAAACAAACCTCTAAGCCAATGTGTCTGTAATAAAGAGCCGTAGTTGTCTCCCTTATACCATCTGGATAGATCAGACACATTCGTTTTTTTTTTTTTTGTTTGTTTGTTTTTTGTTTTGTCCCCTCCCCTCTCTGTCACTTTTGTCCGAACGAGTGAATCTCGTGTAACCTTTTTGTACTCTACGCATTGTGTAATTTCTTTTGTGGCAAGATAAAGACAATAGCCTTGAAAAGGTTTTTATTATACAGGAATTGTGTTCTTGTGGTTGCAACAAGAACTATTTTCTTCATAAATAGCGATTCCTTTCAGCGTGGAACCCAGCCCAATCAACTTCCACAAATGCACCATTCTGAGGGGACCAGAACACTGCTGTTTGAATCGAGAATTCACAACGTGGCGAATAGTAATGGTTCCTTCAGCTCAACAAAAGGAGCCCATGTGATTTTATTTTGGCAGAAACCACCAGAGTAGACGAGATACAGCAGCCAGTGGCTGAGTTCTATATCAGACTTGTTTGATACTGCTGTGAATTTTAAAGGGCTCAGAGGAATTACCATCCTCATTTACATTGGTAGGGAAAGATTCAATAATTCTCTGTAATTTTGGACAGCAACTGATCTCTGAAGGAACTTTAAAAAGGTCATCTCCACTGGCAAAATATCTTGGTGATGTCAATGAAACCAATATCCAGGAGAGTTTACTTTTCTCTGTACTACTTCTGAATTTAATGAAAAGAGGTAGCCTTATCTTTAGTCGACCTCTTAGCTTGGATGTCACACTGTGACTCTGTTTAAATGTATTCTAACATCTTCTGCAAGTGAATTAAGATGATATGAGCTGACCTCGCATACAATCCTGAGGGAGATGGCTCTGTAGGTGTTGCAGTCACTTTTCTCGCTCTTGTTCTTGTAGAGGTTTATGATATAGGTATCCTATTTGTTCTGTAGTACAGCTCCTTTCTAAGAATGGCAAAAACTTTATGCAGAGGAAACAGGAGGGAGTTTTTGCTGTGTTAAATTAAGTCTAGTTGAATACTGTTGATACTTGGGGCCTTGCTGATTTCTTCTAGCTTTACATCTAACTCAACTATGGTCAACATAAAAGGACTGAGAAGGACTCATTTTTCTCCTCTAAAGTTAGAGATCAGAGAAATGTTCTACCTATCTCTCCAACTGTTTGCCTATGTCTGTAAATATTTCTCCAGTGTAAGAGTTTTATAGAAGAGAACATCTTGTTCTGGGCTGATCCTAATGCCCTTTTCATGCCATTGTACACTCCTCTGATATTTCTTGTTTTGGCAGCCATCTGAATGTTCTCATTGAACCCTATCCAGTATTTACTGGCACAATACCAAGCAGTCTGCTGAATCTTGCTTCTAGCAGCCCTGAGAACATCCAGTTTCTTTCTTCCTACTGTTTAACTGCTTTTATTTACTAGTCATATCTTTGAGATCTTCCTTAAACTAGCCAGAGCTTTGTAATATGTGGTCTGCCACAGTTTCCTTGCTCTTCGACAGTTTCCCAGCTATTATTTCTTAAAAGTCTTTGCAGGCTGTTCTACAAAGTCTGAGTTATGTTAATCATGTCAATACAAGGATTCACCTGTTTCTTAGTTTGATGGAACTTTTGTTCTAACCTGGGTCTTAACATTTGTTAATTATATTTAATAATTGATAAATAAATTGTATAAAAATACAAATATTACAGTTTTAAAAGAAGATAAGTCTGAAAACCTGATGGTAATTTATCTAGGAGTGTTTTCAGAAGTGTTTTATAGGATTTATTTAGTATGTTTAACTTTGAACTGCTACAAGAATACAATAGACATATTAAGCATCCAAACATTAATTTGAAAGGGAAAGAATTTAATGCAATCAGTTGCAAAATCTATAGCCTTATACAGCAAAGATTGCACCTGAAAAGATTCTGAAGACTTTGACTGAAATAAAAATTTAGCACTTCTTATTCTCCTGATTCTGGTATTTACAAAACCATGTTAATGGACTAATTCTTAAAATGCATGAACCGATGGAAATTACCCTCTCTACATTCTTTTCCAAGAAATCAAATGCTTTTTTTATAAAAATGATTTTATGAACCTCATGAATCATTGGAAGGTGTTAATGATGTAATTGACATTAATGAATGAATTTTAATTAAACATGAATTTAAGTTTTTTTTTTTTTTTTGGTGGGGAGGGTCTGACCCTAAATTCAGACATTACTTCTAAGATGACCTTATATATTCTGGTGGTTTTCCCTTTTTTATTGAAACCTTTCAAAGGAAGATGATTAAGTAAATAAAAGAAGATGTTCAATATATTGTCTCTAGAGTATTATTTCTATTCTTCCTATTCATTTTCTTTTTCCATTTCTCTCTTCATTTTTACTTTTTTTTTGATATTTTTTGTCTTTTCTTTTACAAACAATGCTGTTGATCCCAGTAAAAAGAGAATAATGAAAGCAAACTATAAAATAGAAGGATTTTTAATTTCTTTATATATTTTTCAGAATTTTTCTTGGCTTCTGCATCCAAAAATACTGTTTCACAGCATATAGTTTTCTTTTATTCCAGTTCTTTTTATGATTTGTACCTTTCATTCATCTCTTTTGATTGATAATTCCAGTAGAAGACTGATAGATTTGAACCAAATGTTAATGTCATGTGAATTATGAACTTTCTCCTATCCCAGCAGTTTTTTATATGTTGTTCTCCATCATGAAGTAATTATCTTATGCATTATCGGTTTTCCTCTTGTAATGTTTATATAGTTATTTGACTAATCTCATGTGGTTTCTGCAAAATTGCTTCCAAAATCCTGGTGCCATCATTGTTTGGTTACTTGCTTTGTTTTTGTTTAACTTTCTGATATCCTGGAAAAAGTTGTTAGTACTTTTTTGTAATCAAAACCAGCAAAATTGTTTAAAATGTTTTGCTCAGATAACATATAATGGTTACACAGACTCTCTGAAGGTGTAAAAATCTGCATCACCTTTACACTTTTTCTTAAATTCATTGTTTTCCTTTTTATTCTTTTATATTCTTTTATTCTAAATAAGATAGAAAATTAGTAAAATTTGTCATTTTGAAAAATATTTTAACCTCTTTCCTGCTGTAATTTATGCCGAAAATCAGTCTTCTTCTTTTGATACATAAAATGTATAACAGGTGAAATGATTATATGAATCTTAATAAAGTCATACTTTAAGAATATTGAACTCTAATATAATTATTGATATTATTTGATGATCTGATTATTCATCAATCCTTTATGCCACCTGTTCATTGTTTGGTTTTAGAATTTTTGGCAATTTTTAACACCAAAATTCTTGAAATTATTGGTGTAGAAGCTTTCGTTAAGAACTTAAAAAGTAAATTGAAAAGTATACTGCTTTGATATATGGTTTCTATATAAGGAAAATCAGAGTGATGTATTTCAGCTACAATTATATTCCTTTTTATTGGTTTTTTTTTTATGTTTCCTTGACAGTAATCAAAAATATAACTCTTCTTTGTACTGAAATTCTAAAATAAAATTCAGTTTTAAGAAACATTATTATCTGTAAATGGAAAAAACAATTTTTGTAAAATTATATTCTTTCCTTTTTATAAGATAAGTTTGTGCTGTTTCTTTGACAAATAAACAATAGAAAATGCTTTTGCCAATTATTGCTAAAAGGTTTTTCATGGAATTAATATTTAAATACAAATTTAGATTGTCCATAAAATATAGAGAGAAATGAACTTTAAACTAAAAATTAATAGGTCACTTGAAAAAAAAAAGATCAAATAATATGAGGATAATGATGATGCATTGTATAATTCAAAGAAAAAGTATCTGTTCTTACAAGTTTAAAAACAACTTTGTTGATTTTCAACTCTTATTTTTAATTTTTGTATTTACTTGCCTATGTGTGTGTAGATAGGGCTAACTTTGAGATATATTAATTAGAATGATTTGCTATTGGTATTATTATTAAATGTTAATTATTATATTAAGTAATAACATATTGTTGTAGTTGTTGATATCTGTTATTGTTTTTTTTGTGTTTTGTTGGCATTGATGTTATTAATATTTATTATAATGTTAATAGGCTTGACAATTAGTCGTAATAATTGTAATAGTAATATTAATTCTGATGATAATTCGTAATATGGTATTATCTATAATACTTGATATGATTTTATTTATAAATTTAAGGATTTGAGGTTTAGTAATAATATGAATATTATGATAATGGGTATGATACAATTGTAATCTTGAGGATATATGAATTTATGTTGTATTTGTTTATAATTTTAGATAATGTCTTAACAATAACAGGTATAATTTTTACTTATGTGATCAGTTATATTGAATAGTATTCAAATGACAATTTTCTTAAATATTTTTGATAAAATAGTATTAATATACAATATAATATTTTATAATATAATTTCATATTTGTTAAGAGGTTATTAATTCCCGTGTAGATTGTTTATAGTAGTTAATTTTCTCTCATTAAATCAATTTATTCCTTTATTCTATATTTTTTATTTATCTCTTTCATTGGTTTTAAAAGTTTGTATGCCATTACATAAAATAAATGGAGAGAGAAGTAAAAAAATTGATACATTTTGATAGAGGAATTGAATGTCATTTGTCAACCAGACAGCAAAAACAAATGGTTTGGTCTTTATCTAATAAAATAATGAAAAATAAAAAAAGCAAATGAAATTTGGGTTAGAGAGATAGGTTGACCTGAATTTTGTGGGGTTTTCTAAATCTTCATTAGAAATTTCTCATTATTTCTTTGTCTGAAGATGCAAATCTAACATTTTTTTTAAATATAGGATCTGCTAAAATAAATATTATTACAAAAAAATGAGTAATTTTTAAAGGTTTTCTTTTATATGGCATATACATTTTTATTCTTTTTAATAATCATGAAATACTTTTGGTCTACATCAGATTTAGTTTCTGAGAATAATAAATAATATACCAAATGATCAGTGTATTTTGACATACTAAAAATGTTTCAGAAAATTTACATTGTACTGTAATTTAGCTTGTTATTTTGCCTACAACAAATTTATAAATGTATTAGTTGCCTTTCTACTGCTGAAGATATTGTACTGCTTCTCATTACTAATTGATACTTGTTTTAGCTCTATATTGTTTAAAATATTTTACATGTTAGCTTTTCTTATTGTGCATGGATTTTAACTTGATGAAATTATTATCTATATAGGTTAAATATTAACTTTTTCTTTGAAATTTTGATATCTTCTACACATGTAGGGATAGTTTGTCTAGTTTCAATGTAGTTTAATATTGAATCTTTCCGATGATTTAAAAAAATTAGTTTATTGTATAAAAGGTACTTAAACCCATTTATCTGAAGATAACAACAAAAAATAAATGATTAAAAATCCTGGGAATTAAACCAGGGGCAATAAATCTTGGTTCCTGACCTGTGGAGCTGGAAGTAGGTTGGACTAACAAGTATAAAGAAGTACAGTAGCTCAGGACTAATTTTTGAATAGGTAGGTGGGTGGTTTCCATACCACCCTTTTCATAATAAACTATTTTGGTTTGAAAATAAACTTGGTGGCTAGAAAGAGCTAAAAGAGTTGTGATATTATGAGACCATCTTGTAACAAAAGTGGTCACATAGATTAAGAAGTTTGAACTTTGGATGCATTCAGTTACCATGTTTGTGTGGATTTAATAATGGGCAAGAAGAGGGTGAGGACTAAAGAGGCTACTGAATGTTATTTAGAGGATCTGGGGAGATGATCTGCTACTTAAAAAAAGAGAGAAAAACAAGGCTGACTTCCTTATTAACACAAGAATGACTTTGCTAATGGTGCCATATGATTCTGGGAGGAAGACTGCTGCAATGTTCTGTCTGGAGGATGAAGATCTGGCCAGTAAAAGAAACTCCATTCTCTAGGAAAGCTGCTCAGAAAGTGATGAGGAGAGTACAACAGATGCTATTTATTGACCCCCACCAACACACACACACACACTGATTGTGTATGCACTTGGTCAAAGAAATCCAGGTCACAAGTAAGTGGAAAAGATTAGCTATTGGTATGACAATACTAAGAACATATGTATACTTATCAATGGATCTGAACAGTTAGTCTGCTGGCTAGAAATCAGGCTAGAGACAAAGTCCTCAGTTAAAGGAATAATAAAAACATTTTTGGAGTACATGTGGTGGCATCCATCAGCTATGCTAATAATCTTTTAAAAAAAGATGGAGAAACCTGCATCTGTCTTAATAGGTGTGGGAGTATTGGTAAAACAATTATGTGTTCACTTCATGTCTCAATGATAGAAAAAGTAATGGAAGCAACCAGTGTACAGTCACCAAATAATGTATTTATTTGTTGGAGTTAAACTACACATTCTAGATGTATGATATAATCAATTCATTTGAAAATGAGGAAAACTAGGCCTGAATTCAAGCTGAATCCAATTAAAGAATAGAACCTTGTTGATTATTAGATTATATTTTGGCATTATACTTGAGGTTATTTTTATCTTTTAAGATGATCTATATGATCAGGGGAGTATGTAATATGAAAGATACTTAAATCCATCAATCTCAGTTAAACGCATAACTATTGGTATAACAAAGGCGATATATCCTAGTTCCTTGCCTATGGAACCAGAAGTAGGTGAGGTTGGCAAGTATTAAGAGGCTGAACAAAGAAGCTTGGGATCTTTTTCTTTTTATTGTACTATTCTCTGCTTTCTTCAGCTGCATTGTATACTCATCCTAAGTTCAGATTTTCGTAAAGTACCTTTTTTTTTTTTCTTTTCTTTTTTTTTTTTTTTTTTTTCTTTGTTTAGAATTAAAAATCAATGTTGGCATTTTTATATATTCAGAAAATTATCACCTTCAGACTGAGTGCTATATTTATATTGCTAAGTAAAACTTTTGATAAACTTAGATTTTTATTTCATATTTCAGTGGTTTCTTTATACTGATATTGAAGTTTCTCTTGAACATAGCTGCAATGCAGTCTCATTTATTTTTTTATCTTCTCAGTTCGTTCTTGGACTTTTTAAAATTCCAAGTTTTAAAAAACTGAGAACACTTTCATTCTTGTATATTTTTTTAAAAATCCTATTGAGTAAAGTCTATCATAAAATGTCTCATTATTGCTTCTGTATCTCTCAAAATATGTCAAAAATAAATTCAATCATTTTATTTTATCCAAGCTTTATAGTTTTATGGTCTAAAATGTTTGTGTTAGTATTTATCTCTTTAGTGATAGAAATTTTCCAAACCATTCATTGACTAGAATAATCTTTGAAATATCTTTAAGATAGGAATGAATTGTCTTGTCATGAATTCAAAGCTTAAATAATCATGTCTAATAAGCTAAAATTAATAATTTGGAAAGATGTGAAAACGGTCATATTATTAAAATAATTACAAATGTCTTTATGGAAAGTAATTTTGATTAATAGTGTGATTTCTTACAGAATTAAAGATTTATAACATTATGAAATTGTTTTTCAAATATTTTGTAGTTAGGCTTCCTTAGTACTGATAACCTCTAAACTTACATTTCAACTACACACACATGCATGCACATATGCAATCTCAGATTGTTTTAAAACATAATGACCAATTTTATTACCCATTTAAAATGTAAAATTGACCTTTATTTTTTAAACTACATATTCAATAACTCCAAATGTCCTACCAAATCCTAAAAAAAGTTTGCTGTAAAAACAATGCAGGTATATTTTTGTTAATTTAATTGCTTTAAACTTTTCATTATACTTTTTAACAATGTTCAAAATGTTTTACTTTGATAAAAATTTAAAATCCTATGAGAATTTTACTCACAGAATCTGGTTGACCAATAGTTACATTGGTATTTGGATGTAATCTTTTCTTTCTTTAAATAGTGTTAATATAATTCTATTTGTTGAGTATAGGAAAATAGGAAGACTCATTTTTAATCATAAAAGACCCATGAAATCAACCATTTAAGACGTTCAATGGAATCCCAATCAATGAAATTTGAGCCAAATTTACATATGAAGATTTAATTAGCACTTTAAGCAAGAATGAACCCCCCCCCCCATGGAGTTTTTTTTTCTCCTCCTCTTCTCCCCCCCCCCTACTGCATCCCACAAATTAACTTCTGCAAAATACCAGGTTTTTGTTTATTACTTAACTTCTTTGATGCATTATTTACTTATTCCAAATTAACTTAGTACACCTGTATTCACTTATAAATCCACTGAAAAGTATCAATGTGTATACTTTCTGCTACAATACAAATCAGACTTTCATTCAAATCTAAAGCCTACTCTTAAACCAAGGAATAAACAAAAAGTTAAGCTTGTATTCACTTTTTCTTTTTTTTTTTTAACAAACTTATAAGATTTCAACTGTATAAATGAGTGGTGTCTTCAGTCCGAGGTAAAATTTTGTAGTTGTTAGCTAGGGAAAGAGGTTAGTAGAAAAGTAAAAGTTGTCAGAATGCATAAAGTAATCCTTGCATTTAAAGTGATAACTAGATTTACCATTTTGGATTTCTTCCATATGCTACATTGTAGCATTGAAAATGAAACTAGTGAAAATAGAAAAAAAACATCAAGAAACCAAGAGATAAACCCAAAATATAGCAAGCTCAGCATGTTGCACCATTGATAGCTTTCATGCTCATCAAATCTGGAAGTATTCATCTTGTCTATGTCTGCTTCTAACTCTTCTAATGTAAAAGTATTTCTTCACATTTGGAATTAAGAATGCAAACTTACAAATGGTTGTCTCTAATAATTGTATATGGTTTATTAATGTAGAAAACTTTGATTTTTTTTAATTTTGGAAAGTTGGAATCACTCATCTTTTAATCCAAGACGATGATTCCAGTTGGAAATTTGTGCTGGGGAGAGGTAGATTTTGACTTTTTTCAGAATCAATAATAAGGCATATGTACACTTACAAAGATGCTGTAAGGGATTTTAGTTTGTATATGTCATATTATTCCAGTTTCTTTTGTAAGATCTGCTACCCTACATTTGAAACTTATTGATGCAAAGTCATAAACAGTAGATTTAACATCACCAGATTTGAAAGTAAATCTAAACTTTTATTAAACTAGAAAGTGAAACTGATTAATAATTTTTTTACATCAGGTGATTATATTATTCAATTATATGAAGTGATTGTTATATAACTTTTAGAACCATTCATAAAAATACAAGTTACATGCTATTTGTTCTTAGTCATTCAAAAGGTGCTTAACCCTTTGATCCTCTTACACTGGTATACTGCTAGTAATTTTATTTTTCTCCACTCAGTCGCATCCTTTATTGGTGTGGAGATTATGCTCAAACAGCAGAGGGTAAATTTAGGCTCAAGTGCTCAGAACTCAAATAGTTAAGTAGCTTTGATTTTTCTTTTTAGCATTATAAACAAATCACAGGAAGTTTTATAATTATATCATATGATACCAACACTTGGAAGAACATACCTTATATGCCTCTATTTAAGTTTACCCCTAAAATTCTGTAGTGCTTTTTAAAAAGGTTTCTTCAAAATAAAGCAACAACTTCAGTTAAACTGTTAAGTTCAGTTTAAGTGAAGTCTTTTGGAGATACAGGATTTACTGTCTTTTTATTCTTTTGAATTTCACTTTAGTCTTATTTTTTTATGCAATTATTATATAAATTGTATTTGCACATTCTTTATAAAACTTACTGCTCAGAATTTTTTCCTTTTTAATTCAAAATTTCATGTCGTTTCAAATCTGAAAAGTTCAACTGATATTAATTTCTCAATATAAATCTAAATTAATGTTCTCTGTCCTTCCAGGATTAATGATGATTTTTATTTTGGATGATTTGTGCCAAATCCCACGTTTTGTAAGAGTTAGTAGAGTTGGCGACTGTAGTCCGGGGGTGACCCAAAGGTTCCCTTTTTCAATAGCTTTTTTCAATAGCTACTACACCGACGTGTAGAGGAGGGCACTACGCCTTTCCCTGGATTGCTCCCCTTTACCCTTGATACGTACCTTATAATGCTGATAATGATAATTTTTTTTATAAAATAACTATCATAAAAAGGAGCCGAGAAGTGACATTAATTTTGGCACAATGTTCATATGTGCACAACCTAACCTTTTTTTTTTTTTTTTCTCCATAGCCAATTAACATTTAAAGATGATTCGGTTTTTTTTTTCCCTTTTAAATGAACTCAATAAATAAGAATAAGTCAATTCCTTATCAAACAAAATAAATCAGGTAATTTCAACTACTATTTTTTGAATAATACTTAGAAGATAAGTATTTTAGATTAGATTTTCTAAATATACTAATAAAAAACCTCTGCATTACTTAATCTTCTTTACTTACTTAGCTGTACAAGATCTAAAAAAAGACAAAATACTAAGGTCATTACTAGTTACTGGGCAGAAAAAGGCTTTATTTGAATCAATAAACAATTTACTGAATTATAAAAGCTGTTAACAAGACAAAAATATATTATAAAAATCAAAAGATCAGACTGAAAATAAGTTGTCACAATTTAAATTTTAAAGATGAATATGTAAATTAGATATTGCCATGAACTACAATGCTGACCAATATGAGACGTGTTGTTAGACTAATAAGTAATGCCATAAATGATAGCTCACTCATATAAATTTTATTTTAATAACAATTCTACATAAAGTGCACAAATACACACTGTCAAATATATACAGTGATTTGTCCATATATAAATTATTCATATTTCAATAATTATTCATTTGGGTATTTGGTTGGTTGTTTTGCTTTACGGATCAACCTTTTTCCCGTCATTTAACCCCGAATTAAGTCATTTTGATAAAAGTTTTTTGATTACTTTGGTTTGGTTTTATAGCACATCAACTATTATAGGTTATTTAATGCTAAATCCATTGTTGGTAATCTTATCCCTCAGCAGAGATGTAGTCGGTGTATTCTACAGCCCCAGTCAACTGGGTCTTAGATATTTGGGATTAAGCTTAATTGGACTTTGTTTCAAAAGCAAGAAACTACTTTGATTGCACTGCAATATCATATTAGGCATTGATAATCAGGAACTTGAGGCTCTTTACAATTCTGCCATGATTGATATTGATGATATAACAATTTTAAAGTTCATGACCAATGACTAGTATAAAATCTTAAACTTTTTCTTTGAATATTCTTTAGCTTAGATGATTTTTTAAGTGACAAAAAACTTAATTTTTTCTCAAAATCTTATCAAATATTAAATAACAAAAGAAGAAAACAATGTTCTGATATTCAACTTCTTTTTTGAATATCATTAATGAATTAAATTCTAGATATTGAGGGCTCGGTTATCTTGAAACTGATAATTATCCAGTGCTACTTAATCCTCAGCTAATTTTTTTTCTTTTGTTTACATGGTTTAATCAGTATCAGTTATAATTCATCAAATAGATTAAACATAAGTGCTGACATGATTTATTTATCCTAAATTATCTCAGTACATTTGTATTCACCTATAAATCCAGTGGAAAGTACTAATGTATATACTTTCTGTTAACCTATTTAAAAAATGAAGGTAAATTATGTTAAAAATTGATTCTTTTTTTTTTTTCACAGTCCAGGAATTAAAATTTAGTATATCTGAAGTTTAATGAAGTGTGAAAGGCTAACAATGTTTAAAATCATGCTTTTATTTTGAAGGCAGTGCAATTTTCATTCACTATATTTTTGTTGACAAGACAGTATATCTAAATATAACATGTACTGATTCTACTTTCTTATTATACTTGTTTGTATATCAAAGTATCTGATAAGACTTTCTTACAGATACTGCTGAGAAGAAATTCTGAAATAAAATTTGTCTTACCCTAAAGGGAATTAATTCAACTGATTTACAAATTGCATTTCCCCTTCTATATATCATTCATACATTTTTGAAACTGTGTAATTATTAAAATTAGCCTTGTTTATATTTTATGTAAATGAATTAAGACAGTTATATTCAAGCCAAGAACAAGCCTTCAGGCCTATATAAAATCCATGTTTAATATTCAAAAAGGTTTCTAGATATAAGTGAACTTGGCAAAAGCAAAAAACAAGCAATTATGAGGATGTTAATAGGAATAAACACAGTATTGCCCATTAATAAGTATACCTCTACCATTTCATATAAAAAGTTAATTTTCTTCTAAACCAAATATACCAGCATTTTTTTCTTATGGAACATTATACACTCAAAATGGATATTATTAGGTATTATTTATTACCAAATTCTGTAACCAAGAAAAGATGGCCCAGTTGGCTGTGGCTGTAGAATACACCAACTACATCTCTGCAGAAGGCTAAGACTCCCCCAACAAGTGTCCTGAATATGACACTAAACAATCTGATGGTGAGACTTTAATACTACTGGAGCTTTGAGGAATGCAGAGTATCCCTTCATTGTCATTGCTCCCAGGTCCACTCTGGCCCAGAGTGGTAGCACCTGAAATGGTCCTATCTATGGGTCAAATAGAACTGTATAATTACGCTAAACTGGATTGTTTGAAAAGAACAGTTTTTACATTTAACTATATGCCAAAAAAAAAAAAAATGTGTACTTATGCTAAACTGAATTGCTTGAAATAGAACTGTTTATTTGTATAAAGCCATTTTGTTTTTTTGTTTGTTTTTTTAAAAACCAAAATGGCTTCCGAAGAAATAGATCCACGACCTCACAAATATTAACCATGCGTAGAATCCTTGAAGGTGTACGGGCAAAAAACCTACAAGCGACATTAATTTTTGTTGACTTTACCAAGGCTTTCGATTCCATTCACAGAGGAAAGATGGAACAAATCCTACTAGCGTACGGCATACCTAAAGAAACCATAGCGGCAATAACGATTCTCTATAGAAACACTAAAGTAAAAGTACAATCACCAGATGGAGACACAGAATACTTCGATATTGTAGCAGGAGTACTACAAGGGGACACGCTGGTTCCGTACTTCTTTATCATTTGTCTAGACTACATACTTAGAACATCGATTGACAAAATCAAAGAGAATGGCTTCGAACTGACGAAGAAAAGAAGCAGAAGATACCCCGCAACAACAATTACCGACGCCGACTATGCCGATGACATAGCGATACTGGCAAATACACCTGACCAAGCAGAAACACTACTGCATAGTTTGGAACGAGCAGCAGCAAACATAGGCCTCTATGTTAATGCACACAAAACGGAATATATGTGCTATAACCAAACAGGGGACATCTCCGCTCTAGAAGGAACCCCTCTTAAACTAGTAGACAAATTCACTTACCTAAGAAGCAGCGTCGAATCAACCGAAAAGGACATCGAAATGAGGTTAGCGAAAGCATGGACAGCTATCAATAGGTTATCGATTATTTGGAAATCAGACCTAACCGATAAAATGAAACGCAGTTTCTTCCAGGCAGCGGTCACATCGATACTGCTATATGGCTGCACTACATGGACGCTAACAAAACGGCTGGAGAAGAAGCTAGACGGCAATTACACAAGAATGCTACGTGCAATCTTAAACAAGTCCTGGCGACAACACCCCACAAGACACCAACTGTACGGCCACCTACCCCCATCACGAAAACTATTCAAGTTAGACGAGCCAGACATGCAGGACACTGCTGGAGAAGCAGGGACGAACTCATAAGAGATGTACTCTTATGGACCCCCACACATGGCCATGCAAAAGCAGGACGACCAGCACGAACATACATTCAGCAGCTATGTGAGGATACGGGATGTTGTCCTGAAGACCTACCTAGGGCGATGAACGATAGGGAGGAGTGGCGAGAGAGGGTCAAGGATATCTGTGCTACCAGCGCGATATGATGATGATGATTTGTATAAAAAAGGTATTTGGCATTAAATAACCTACAATGGTTGATATGCCATAAAACAAAACCAAACCTAGAAAATTTTATCTGAATATATACTTACTATATAGAATTATGTGTAAGAGTGCACATATTTTTGCACTGCTACATATTCATATTTTCTTTTGGTTTAGAGGATAATTAACTTTTTATTCCAAAAATATATCATGATGGTATTTCTTCATAGAAGTTTTAACAAATGGAATTTTGTATTTACATATAATTAAATCTAACCAATAATTAAAAAAAAATGATTGTCTAAATATCTGTATTCATTCAACTTTAACTGGTAATCAGATAATAACATTAAACAAAATACTTTCGGTAAGAATATACTATCAGTTGTCTTAGGATTTCAAATTAATCACTTTAAATCTTAGAATTGATATCAGGATCATCAATTTTTTTTTTTTCTTCATTTTCACAATAATTATGAAAACTTTAGTTTTAAGCTTTGCTGTTTTCTCTTCTTCCTTCACTCAATTTGTTCTACTTGAATGAGCAAAGAACAGATGCTAATTATAAATCTGAAGTGCAAACAGAAAAGAAAGAAAATAAAGAAAAACAATGTCTTTACAACAGAATTGGCACAATCCATTTCTTCTTAGAATACTTTTATTTGTCCCTTTTATTTGTTTTCTTTTATTTGTGATATATACTTTTTGTTATTGTTTAATTCATTGTCTATTTATCATGTTATGTTTTTGTTTTGTAAATATATAATTTTACTTTCTATTATTTGTTTTGTTTCTTTGAATTTAGTTTTTTTGTTCAAGTTGTTTTCTTAGTAGAAAGTCTTTGTAGGTTATTTAGAATGTTATTCCTTGTAAATATTTGCTTTTCTATTTTATCTTGCATTTTAACTTATTTGAATAATGTATATTTCAAAGATGCTGGTTATCTTCTACATCTCCTTCTAATACAAGTTTCTACTCAATTAGTTTTTGATTGGGAAAGAATATCATCATCTGTTCATCTTGAACTTGAGTGCATTAAGAAAATCAGAATATCATTGAAGAGTTTTAGAATATAAATCAATAGCAAATACATTCTATTTTAATGACAAGTTATATTTATTTATATGATAGACTATAGCAAGTTTCTGAGGAGCATCATTTTCAATTAAAACACTTTATCATATTTACTGAATTTTGATATATTAAAATAGCAATCTGTTTTGCTTGTCTACACTGACATGAAATATGTAATATTCTGCTCATGTTTGTCAAGTTGTGTAAGAAGGCAAGAAAAAATTTCTGAAGTATTTTTGTTTAATATGAATATAACATTGTGTTGAGCATATTTACCATTGTTGTTAATTGATGTTATTGATAGCAATAGTGCAGTAATAGAGTGTAAATTATCATTAACAGGAGTTCTAATTAAGTTTTCAGAATCAAATGTAAATTATTAAAAAAAAAAAAAGAAATAAACTGTTGAACATCTTATTATGACTGGTACTTCCTTTACATACAATTTATAATTCTTAGAGAAAGTTGAACTAGTCTGAATACACTTGACTTCTTTTTTTTATGTATATATAATAGCAAACACTTTCTGAACAGATAAAGCTAGGCCAAACTAGGTATATGATATTTGGAAGAAAAATATTTATATATCACTCTATTGTTATATATTAAGAGGAAATAGAAAAATGTTTAATCCCGCTAAATTTTAATTGACATAGATTAGAAATTGCAATCATTTTTCGGTTTATATTTAACTTCCACTAATTTATAATGAAAACGTCTTAGTTTCTCCCAGAATTTAACTTAGAATAGTATTATTAAACTTTTGAGTCATTTACAGAAATACTGAAATGACTCTACAGCTGAAGTTTTTTTTTTTTTTTAATATCTGCAATATTAGAAGTGTAATTTCTATCTTAAATGAAAGTAAAATTGATATTTTTTTCCAGATCACATGGCATATGAACCATTTGTTTATAAATTGTGGCTACTAAAATTAAGCTTTCTTTGCATTTGATATATATAGCTTGAAGTTAAAAATTATAGAAGAAATTGTTTGTTTTTGTTATGGTTGATATATTTGTTTATTAATTTTATGTTGGAAGCGGTGGATTGCAGTTTTGAATAGATGAAGGTATCTTCAAAATATAATGAGACTAAAGCTGTGTATAACAAGACAGAAATAATGAATGAAATATCTTCAAAATATTCTACTTGTGTAACATAATTAAACAGCTCATAGGAAATTGAATGAATTGATAAATAAATAAAGCAGACAGTAATCACTGAATAACAAGGCAGAGGCACTCATTGTAGTTAAGAATAACTAAGGAAAACTGGAGATCTAATGTCTTGTGCGCATGCACTGAGTAATCGGAAACAGATATGTTTCTGCTCCTGACACGACAGACGAAAGTGAGGGGACAACTTGTGTCCTTTTCAGGGAATTGACGGCAGGATGCAATAAGGTGAAGATGTCAGTAGAAAACAAGTCACAAAGATGTAAGGAGAAGAAAGTTTACGAGCTCCAAATTCTGGGGCACCCCAAAAGGGGTGTTAGATTCAAGGTCTGAGTTTGCTCATCTCTTTCCCACCATGATATGTTGCTTATTTTTGTCTAGTTGATGGTCGTCTCATGCTTCTATACTTCCTTTCTTTCTCCTGAGACAGCTACTTGCTACCTAGTAGTAAATAAACCTTGGTGTATGTTTAACAGTTTCGCGTTTGTCAACTTGTTACCACGGTGAAGTCAATGGGAGTCTAAAGTCTCTTAAATACAACTATGGTACTCATAATATGCATCACCCTTATTCCAGAGGGTTTTTCACATGATGAAAATTTCTAAAACTCTTACTCTGATATGGTGTGAAACTGCATATTTTCATGTGCACAAACACACACACAATGTGTGTGTGTGTGTATATATATATATATATATATATATATATATATATATATATATATATATAATTAGTTATGAATAATTTCCACTTTTTGTAAAATATAATTTATTCAAGAATGATTTGATTTTAATGAGTAGTATATTTGTCATTATTTTAAATCATCTCTTGCCATCTATTAGGTAGCTTGTAAATTTAAGCTGGCTTTAAGCTCAACAGTTTTTCTGCAAATTTCGTTGAAAATAAAAAAAAGATTCAAGTTCTGGTAAATATGGTCGATGAGGTAGAATAGACCAGCTAAAATCTAATATTTTTTCCTGTATGATTCTTATTAAATGTGGCTGTTTGTTATCATGGAGAAGCATAACATTTCTCCTATTGATGAGTGTAGGGTGTTCTGTTAGATTTTCATGTACATGTTCCAGCTATTTAGAGTATAAGTTGGCATTGACTGATTGCAGTTTAAAAACTCAAAATTAATCAGAACCAACCATTCACACAACATGACTTTTCTTCATTAATGTGTGTGTATGTATATTAGAATATGAATATCATGATCATCATGAAGTCAGACTGCTTGCACAAATTTCCCTGACTCTCTCTCTTTCTCTCTTTATCATCCATCACACCTGGCAGATCCTCCAAATGACATGTGTGAAACCTATTTAGGGGAAAAAGAAAAATCTGAATCTAAACCAATTATATTGAATCCAGCTCATGTGGATGGGTTGGGTAAATACATACATAAATAATGGTATGGAGCCTCAGTGTTACCCTCAATGACCTGGAAATGTTTGGCATACTTGAGAAATATCCCAACTGAGGAGTTTGAGAAGCAGCAAAAGCAGCTCAAAGACATCTCTAGTAGCTGCAGGAACATCTGATTGGGTTGGCCCTTTTTGGTGACAGGTTTAAGAAAAACATGAGTAGGAAAAATGATGAAAACCTCCCAACATACCACAAGAGATCATTCTCTTCGAATATTTATGAAGATTTTTTTTATAATTTGGAGCATAATTTCAACCCTAATAAAGTTGTCTTACAAAAAGATAAAAATTAAATTAATTCTAATTCTTAAGGTTATGATTTTTTAAACCTGGAAAATTTATTTTCAATGTAGCAATATTTTACTAAAATTTTATAAGGTTGTGGGGAGGTTATATTATAGAAAAATTATTTCAGCTTTTTCTTTTGAAGGAAAACTCCTATAAATTTAGTCTCTAATATATAAGTACAGAAAGTGTTTCTAACTTTAATGATCAGTTCAATTTTGATAAACGTATATTTTCATAGATTTAAATCTAGGCATTCAAATTCTATTTCTCTTGATATTTCAGAGTAAAATTTTTGAACAGCTGAAAAAGAATTTTTCAAACAAACCTCATATAGGATAAACATTTTTATATCTAGAAATTCTCTAATTATTTCTTTTTTCTTAATGATCTAAAGTTTATGAAAATAGGATTTAACTTTTTTCAATTTACTTTAAATGGCTTTTCAAGAGTGTTCCATGTGGAAATATTAAGAGTATTGTATATCTGTGATTGTAATTTTAAATATCACGTTTACTCACTTTTTGAAACTTGAATTTTTTGCCAATAACAATAAATCTTTAGAAATCTTAGTCATAGAAAGACTAGCTAAGTGTGCTTGACCAAATTTTAACTTAAATAGATGTTCAAAATTGTGTTCAACCATTTTGGAAAAATAAATTTTGTTTTGGAAAAAGCCAACTTTAATTTCTATAACTTTCCCCAAAGGTGACTAAGATTTACATCAATGTTACTATTCTTTAGTTAGTTACCACTAGTAATCTGTTCTTGGTGATATTTTTTCTGTAAAACAAAAGTTTCACCTAGAATGCATGTACTATTGATAAGGTTGAATAAAAAAAAAAAATTTAGACTTTCTGATTAAAGTGCAATTTCTGGTATAAAATTTTACACATCTCCCATTGTTATAATTGTTTTAAAATGTCTTTTTAGGTTTGAGGAAAAGTATTCTTTGACTATAACAATTTTCAAATTTATGCTATTTTGATTTTTCACATCTTAAGAAAATAAGTAATGATCAGTTTATTTGTTACATTTTAAATCTCCACTATTGAAGGAAATGCATGAAAATATTTAAGTGATGAAAGAATCTAATCACTTATTTTATGGTATTCTAACTTTATTGACTTTTTGAACCCACTAGAAATTAAAGGTTTAGTGATGTATACTCTGCAGTTGTAGTAGCACTACTAACAAGTTGGCTGGTTGACTGACTTGTTTAAAAGTCTTGTGATGAATGTTCTACAGTTAACAACTGTTGACAGAAAATAAGATATCAGTGGGCTTTTTTGCCTGTCTTCCAGTGTTTCTCCATTGCCAAGATTTAGGTCACCTTACCAGAAAGATGTGCTTGCTGTGATGAAGCACTCAGTAAATCAATATATTTGCCGCCGCAGTTTACTGTTGGATCCTGTTGACTTGTCTGTATTTCCAACTCTGCAATTTATATAACTTGAGTGGGACAGCAGGGTTGAGTCTCTCATCTTCTTACTCATTGTATCTACCATTCAGCAGTTAACAATGCTTTTCTCTGATGAACCTTACTTTCTAGTAACCTACAATGAAAATTCTCTTCTAATTTTGTTCATTTATCACATTTGGAAATAATTTTACATTTCACTATTTTTCCAGTTATATAAAAATCTAAGTTAAAGAAGAAAAAAGGAATAGGATTCTTTTTGTTTGTTCTATAATTTTGCCACAATTTTTCTCCAATTATTTGTTGAAATCCTAGGTTGAAATGATCAAATATTTGCTTAGTTGGGAACAAAGCTAAAATCAAATTTTGAAAATAAAAATAAATAAAAAAAAGAACTTGCTGCTTGAATGGATTTTGATACTTATTACAATCACTAAACTATACAGAATGACCTTATTTATTGTTATTGAAGCAGTGGAAATGAAAAACGTTTTTTGTTTTTTTTTAGGGTGGGGGTATATAAAATGATAATTTGAAAATATGAAATTTTGAAAAATTATTGTTTAACCTTAAGTTTACAGTAAAAAGAAAAAAAAAAAAAAGATAAGAATAAACATAAGTCCCTACCCACCATTGGTTTGAATAAGAAATGAAATTAATCACCAAGTCAAATACATCTTCCTCTGAAATGTAGAAACAAGAGGAAAAATCAGTTTATTATCAAATACCTGCCTAACTGGCTGAACATGAGTTGATCCATACTTTGATTACCTCAGATTTACTAAAAATATTCCTTGATATCACTACTTTTTTTTTTTTTAATGTTTGGCAAGTATTGATTGATGACATCCATAATGTGATCTGATCGAGAACCAAAGAGAAAAGAACATAAGAGATTGAAAAAAAAAGTGATGAATAAAAGAAAAACTATCTAGATTGGCTCCAAATAATAAAACAAATTATTTACTGTCAGTCATTGAAATAATTATACTTTTCCATCCTCCTATATTTTCTCTACTCGATAGTCAATCATTGTACATTATAAATGGGAAAATATGAAACATTTTTTTGATGATAACTTGTTTAATATTTGTAAATATTCTATGCAACTGTACTTATTACACATTAACAACTTTTTAAAAAATGTTTTATTCATATAAATTTTGATATTTTTTAATTAGTATGCTAGTTGTATATCTCTTTGAGGTGAATGTATACACTGGCAGATAAACATAGAATGTACTTGCCTCAGATGAATAAAAGTTAACAGATGTCGTTAGAAGTAAATATAGTAGAGAAAGATTTTGTTAAATTCTAGAAACCATCCGAAATCAACACAGTAACCTACAATCAAATCCTGGCCGAAGCAGTTTGTACTTTACATAGCACTAATACCCTTGAGAAAAGTATACATCCAACTATTTTCTCTCTAGCTATGTGTAAATAGTAGGGCAGACTGGGATCTTTAATCTTGGTATGGCAACCAACCTAGAAAAAGGAAAACTCTGAATTTAAACCTTCTAAACTCTGCTTACAAATTGACCTCATGTTGTATCATGTTCATGTGGAGGGTTTGGAGATTGTGTGTGTGTGTGTGTGTGTGTGTGTGTGTGTGTGTGTGTGTGTGTGTGTGTGTGTGTGTGAAAGAAAACATGGATCTGAATATGACAGTATGAAGAAAGTAGAAAAACAGACTAATCCAAATTAGATGAATTTATTTTGATGTAAAGCCAATGTTAAATGTTTCGGTTTTAATAACCTTCATCAGGACTTTGATATCATGAGAAATGTTCATACAGCAATGAATACTTGTTGAGATAACAGGAGCAAATGAAATGTATATAACAAAAAAGATATAAATGTGCATATAATAGTCTTAATTTAAAAGTATCTATCTCTGTGTATTTCTTTAAAAATGGGAGGATTTTTCTTATCTGTTAAAGATCCAACATTTTCAAATATCATTCCACATGCCAAACACGTACTTAATACTTTTAAACTGAGAACACTATATGCACATTTATCTTTTTCGTTATATACATTTTATTTGCTCCTGTTATCTCAACAAGCATTCATCTCTGTCTGAAGATTTCTCGGGATATCAAAGTCCTGATGAAGGTTATTAAAACGGAAACATTTAATGTTGGCTTTACATCAAAATAATTTCATCTAATTTGGATTAGTCTGTTTTTCTACTTCCTTCATGTATATGTGTGTATGTATGGTAGCTAATAAAATATCATTTATATTAATTTGTGTTCAAAGAATTATCTCATAAGATACAGGCTAAAAAGACATACAAAAGTACTGAAATTTCCTTGAATTGATAAGTTTATGGTGTAATTTGATTATTTTAGCAACATAATTCATGTAGAAACAACAAAACCTTGATAATAAAATCAAAGATTGCATAAAGCAAAAACAAAAAATTATCTTCATTGCACACTGATTTTTTTTTTTCATTTTCTTTAGTTTTCTACTGAAGAGCTGTAATCCTTTTTCTTTCTATATTTCCCTTCTTTGTTTAATTTTTATTTCTTTCACAAATCAAAATGTGGCCAGTAGGGACAGATAGTGATAGAATCAAATGAATCCATACTATCAGTATGCCTTGATGATAATGATGGACCAAATTTAGCCTATATTTATACCATCATAAACCTTTAACCTGTGAAAGAAAACAGCTTAGATATTTTCTCAATTTCTGCTATTTTTTATTGTACGCATGATAAAACATTTACACATACTATCCTGATAACTAATCAATAAAATTGAACTTTTTTCTGTCATTTCAGTTATAAATAAAGACCATTTAAAGAGCTTTTTTGTTCTAATCAACATTAAAAAGAAAAAACTTATTTCTAATTATAACACAGATATTTCTCTAATATTTTGCCTGACATTTTATAAAAATGGACAGTACTTTTATCATATACATCTCTCTATCCATTTCCTTACTATTACTAGCTATTCATTTCTTTATACTGTGTTGTTGCTGGTAATAAGAGGTGGTTGAATGTAGGACTGTTAGATGAAAGGTCTGAGGTTTTATACTAGTCACTGCAGTCAAATGGAGCTTGGTACCACACACCCACTATCTCACAAAGAAATCTGATTTCATACTAAGATAAAAACCAATTTATAAATTATTTTCATTAATACTTGCAGATTTCCAATTAAATATCAATTATCTTTAATTCTTTGTTCCATCTTGCATCTAGCTAACTTGAAATAAATTTGAAATACATATTAGATATAAATAGTTTTATCTAAAAGATAATAAACACCTAATAGATAATGATGGAAGAAAAACATTATTCTTCATTAGAATACCATTTTTTGTGATGGGGAATGATGACAGACCCAAGAATTATAAGCATGTTTTTAAAGTTTCATACCAAAATATTGTAAAAAACATAATATGTTGCTGTTAGATGACAAGAAGTAGAATCACATTGCAATTTTTTATGCTGATTTTATCTTGTTTATATCATATACTAGTAACTATTTCTTTTTTCTTTTCAAGAAAACTTATAGATGTTAAATAAAATACATGCTGTTATCAACCATGTAAATGGCAATATTTGTATATTTAAATACTGTAACATTATTACTAAACTATCTCCTGGAGTTGGGGGGGGGGCTGTACAATACCCCAACTGCACTTCTGCAGAAAAGTATAACCTCCCCCAACTTGTGTCACGGATATGACACTAAACTGCATTTGAGGATGAGGTTCCAGTTCCTGAGTTTTGGGGAATGTTGATTACCCCTTCATTGCCATTCCACCCAGGTTCACTCTCTACTGGATTGGTAGAACCTGTTAGTTTCATCTATGAGTTGAATAGAACTATTCAAACATTTACCTAGGATTATTATTTGTTATTTGAAACCATTCACCTGTGTGCAAATTATTGATATTGCATAGAAATACTTGGTAAATAGAATTACTAATGTTAAATAGCAAAACTTGAAACCATTTAATTGTGTCTAAACAAATGAGCTCAACTCATTTAATAATAGTTACCTAAAAATATTTGCTTACAAATCATTTAAGGAGTGTCTCTCAGGTATAGTGGGTAATGTGCTGGTCTAAGACATTGTTAATAAGAATGAGGGAACCACATGGCATAGTGGCTTATGTGCTGAGCTGAGACATTGTAATTAACAAGTTTGAACTCCAACCACACTAATTTGTTTACTTTCTGATGAATATCCTTGAGAAAGGTATGACCCCCCCCTTATTCTTCCAGCTATAGATTAAATGAGTACCACTACAGTCCTTCAACAAGGAAGGCTTTCACAAGTTGATATGCCATTAAACAAAGAAACCAAACCATGTACTATCATTAGGATTACCAGATTTGCCAAATCTCTCTCTTCAAATTTAAGTAGTTTTTAATATTTTTAGTATATAAGTTTGTCTAATGCAGTAGTATTATTTTATCTCAATTTATGTATTCATATGCAAATTAGAAATAATTTGAATTTGAACAGTGTTTAGGTTTTCAAAATTTGCTAAATGTGGAAATCTAATCATTACACATGTATAACTTTTAATCTCTAGAATACAAGTGATATTTTAAAATGTCTGAGATTTCAGCTCATCTTAAACTGTAGTGTATCTTATAATATTTAAGATCTATTGCAGTTAAAAATAAAGTGCATTATTCCCAAGCAGCAATACTACAATATGGATGCACTACATGGATGCTGACTAAGCGTATGGAAAGGAAGCTTGACAGTAATTGCACAAGAATGCTGCGAGCTGTATTGAACAAGTCCTGGAGTCAGCATTCCACAAAGCAGGAGTTGTATGGACAGCTATCACCCATCTCAAAAACCATCCATATCAGATGAGCAAGACATGTGGGACATTGCTGGAGAAGTAAGGGCCAGCTCATGATGTACTCTTGTGGGTCCCCTCACATGGATAAGCAAGGGTAGGGCGACCTGCTAGAATCTATCAACAACATCTCTGTACTGATACAGGATGAAGCATGGAAGACTTACCGAGAGTGATGGACGTTAGGGAGGAGTGGCTGGGGGGGTTCAGGGAAATCCGTGCTAGTGCATGCAATGATGATGATGCATGTCATTATTTAAAACCTGTTCTAATAACTTAATTGAATGAAAATTGAATCAAAATATGAATGTTTTCACTATTTGGCTTTTTTTTTTTTTTTTTTTTTCTTAAAAAATGCAAATGCACATACAAAAAAAAATTAAATCAAAAATATAGTTTTATTTTTGTTTCATTATTAAGTTATATTGCTTGATATCATATTTTAAACAAGACTTTTAAATAAAATACATTGAAAATTTGACTGAATGTTTTTATTAGAAATTTTGGGTTTCATTTCACTGAATATCTTTTTTAATGTTGATATTAGTTTTTAATAGATAAACAAGCAGAAAACATTTTTGAAAAGATAATCTATCTCTTTCTAAAGAGATCCTTTTTAAACCACGATAACAAGATTTGTATTTAAATATTGAACGTTTCCTTGTTTTGTTGGCGCAGTTTTGTGTATTGACCACCTTCTTTTAACTTCCCAAAAAGCTTATCCATCTGTTTTATAACCATCATAATTGTCTCAGAAAGATACAAATTGGAGGGAGTGGGCTGGTAGGTGAAAAACGAAATAAACTTTTCAAAATATGAGATTGCCCAGTCAGCTGGGGCTGTAGAATACACCAACTGCTTCTCTGCAGAGGGGTAAGACCCCCCACACACACACCAAACGAGTGTCTTGGATATGACACTAAAAAATCTGATGGTGAGGTTCCAGCAATGCTGAAGCTTTGGGGAATGCGGAGTACCTCTTTATTGCCATCACTCCCAGGTCCACTCTGGCCCGGAGTGGTAGCACCTGATAAGGGTCCTATCTATGGGTTAAATAGAACTAAACCATGCTTCTTTCACTATACTGATTTTTGCATTTAAACTGCATATTTATGCTAAACTGAATTGTTTAAAATAGAACTGTTTTGACATTGAAACTGCATACTAGTGTTGAACTGAATTGCTCGAAATAGATCTGTTTTGACGTTTAAACTGTGTACTTATGCTGAACTGAATTATCTGAAATAAAACTGTTTGACATTTAACTCTGTGTATTGTCCAGTCGGCTGGGGCTGTAGAATACACTGACTGCACCTCTACAGAGAGGTAAGACCCCCCCCAACAAGTGTCCTGGTATGACACTAAACAATCTAATGGTGAGATTCCAGCAGTGCTGGAGCTTTGGGGAATGTGGAGTACCCCTTATTGTCATCGCTCCCAGGTCCACTCTGGCCCGGAGTGGTAGCACCTGATAGGGCCATATCTATGGGTTAAATAGAACTAATGGCATACTTATGCTAAACTGAATTGTTTGATTAAACTGAATAGCTTGAAATAGAAATGTTTTTGACAATTAAACCATACTTACATTTAAACTGCATGCTTATGCTTAACTGAATTATTTGAAATAGAACAGTTTTTTGACATTAAAACTGTATTTACACTTAACTGAATTGTTACATATAACTTTCTTTTTCTTTTGTTAATTAACACAAGGTTTGGTTTTCTCATTGGGATTGGGTGATCTGTTTGTACCTCACAATCCAAGAGAATTTTATGCATTTCATTCTCTAGGACAGATTCTGGTTTTTGCATATACCATTTGGTCATATGGTCAAATTTCAGTCTCTTGCACAATTCCCAGTGGATCACCTTTCCCACCTAATCATACCTAGTCTTGTACTCCTTTTGCATAGGTTTGCTGCATTCAGTTATATGATTAATTGTTTTATCTCTTTCTCTGCATTACCTAAATTTTCTATTCTGTTGCATATTATTGATTTTGACCTTTTATATAATTGATCTTTATGGTATTAGTTTTATGCTGTTATTAAAAGAGATTTAGTTTCTCTCTAGAGATTTCTCTTGTCTTCTCATGTGTAATCTCACCAGTTTGTTGCTTGAAATATCCATACAGTTATTCTTTCCATTTCTGTTTCTTAGGTTTTGTTGCTTTTCTCTCTATAATTATGATGCTATTGCTATTACTGGCTGCTGTAATTAGTCTTTCCTTGCTCTTTTAATGTAGTCCTCAAAACCTTGTATTGATCTACCTATGCAATCCTTGATGTTGGCAAGTCCTCATCTTTCTTATCTTGACACATAGTCTCTTTTTCTGTTATTATCATTGATAAGGATAATAATAATATCATCTTGAAAAGAACAACTATCAAGCAGAAGGTTGAAGAGGAGAACCTTTACTTTTACTCTGAATTTCTTTAGTCACAATGATTTTCTTTTCTACATTTGATCAACTTGCTATTGATGCTGTCACAAGACTTTTTTGACTCTGTTTTACTTTTTAATGTAAATTCACTTGGAATAAAGGTTTTTGTATGTTTTACCTAATTTTTAAAAGAATTTGATAAATATACAGAAATTAATTCTTGGAATACAATTTGGTTTTCTGTCCATTTTAATCTTGTTTGCTTTATAAAACATATTTTTTATAGAAAAATTCTCTACACCAGGTAAGTACTTTCATTAGGAAAATCAATTTTAAATCATAAAAGAACTCCACAATAATGTACTGATAGGTGTACTCTCCAACCATAAGTTAAACTGGTATAAATAACTAGTGAAAGATTGACAAGTCTTTACCAAATATCTACTTGAAGGTTATTAAACCTTCTCTTGAAGATTATTATGAATCGTGTTTCCTTTTACCCTGAAAATATAATTTACTCTATATAATTTTAATATCTTAAATCCAATATTGGACTTTTGACTAATTGAATCTTCAGTTCCTTGGTGGGCATATATGAAAATTCTGTTCTTTTATTAAATTATCCTTTTGTTTTGATATTCTTTATTCTTTTCAAGTAAAAAAAAAAATGCAATTGGAATGTTATATGATGGATTACATAAAATATAAGTCCAGGGTCTTTATCTCATGAATATTGAAAAAATATTTGTTGAATACATAAGAGGTGTACAATATTTATAAGAAATTATTTGTCCATTTGGCTGATAGGTATCTTATTCATTAATCAGATTCAAATTTGAACTTTCCTTGTTTTCTTTATTTCATTAAAACAGCTATTGTATGTTTTATATAACACTTTAAAACATTTTTAATTTCATACATTTTCACTGTTGAAAAATTATATAGAGAGAGAAAGAGAAGAAAAAACACGCACCTAATGTATGCGAATGTACACACACACACACACACACAAGAAAAATTTAAAAAATTTAAAAAATCTACTGAAGCCCAAGGTTTGCCCTGACAATTGACTCTAACAGGACATTCACAAGCAAAAATCCTGGAATTAAAAAGAATCACATCCCTTTTCAAAACAATCTTCAATGTAAAGTCTAGAAGCAGAGATAACTCTAACCATTATTAGTCTCCTTTGGCTTTGGAGGACCATGAAGTGCACAAATATATGAAATAATAAAAGTTTACAATATCAAATTCAGATTCATTTGTGGATCTGTTTATTTTAAAATATATATATCTCAACCTAAACTTTTTCCCTTTTTTTTTTTTTTTTTTTTTTTTAAATACAAGAGTATAAAACTACCAGTATATATGTACTTAGATATATTTATAGTAATATGTGTGAATAAATATTCATCATATCCCCAAAATTAAAGAAAGTGTTTAATTCTAACCCTTCCAAAAAAAGTGATCACATTAGTTTTTATATATGATTAAAAATTTGTCAAAATAAACAAAAATTAACAAGTGTTATTAGTTTTTGTTTTTTTATCACTTCATTGTTATATTCACATTTCAGCCAATGCATCCTTTGGCCTTCTTCAGGCATTTCATGCCAAACTCAACAGCCCACACAGAACTTTGAACCAAACGCTCTATTTAATCCACATGGGTAGATAGTTCTAATTCCATTAACCTTGACTTGATGCAAGTGTTACGCTATACTAAGTATTCCTTGTTTTTTTATATGTAGTCAGGATTGAACCTGCAACCTCCAGATTTTGCTTAGAAGCACTTTTCAACCAAACGCCTATATCTGTTGCACCATCCAGCTGAACACATGGTGCAATGTATATAGGTGTCTGGTTGAAAAATGCTTACCCTTGTAAATTAAGGGTTTGGTTTGAAGTTCTGTTTTGGCTTCTGAGTTTGACATGATACACCTGAGGAAGACCGAAGGATGTATTGGCTGAAACGTGAATATAACAATAAAGATGAAGACAATAGTCCAAATACTTCATCTCAGAAATGTAGATAAATGTTATTAGATTTTAAAACTTTGCTATAACTTTTGGAACAACCTGTGTAATAATTGTATAATAAATCTATATAATATTGGATAGGGTTTGTTTTTCATACAAAAAAAGATAAATATTTGAACATTAAATGAAAGGATGGTCTGGTTTGGTCACTATTAATCACTTTAATTGGGAGTAGAGATTTAATGTTATGCTATACTTACTATATATTAACAATTAGTTAACTGATGCTCTTAATATTACTGTAAAAAGGCAGTTTATTCAAAATGAATGCATGTAGATACAAAATTTCTGATTTCTAAGTTCCTGCTTCAAAATCAATATTTCTTCCAACATTATTCCTTCTCACTGTCCTTCCACTCTCACCTTTTTTCTTTTCTTATCTATTTTGTTTTATTGTTTCTTTTACTTTCCTTTTTCATTTATATATATATATATATATATATATATATATATATATATATATGATTTGCTTGTGCTAGCTACCTTCTTACAGAAGCCTATCTTTATATTTCTTTTTTTCTCTTCTCTCGCCCTCCTCCTGTTGGTTACAGCATGAATATCAATCCATGACTTCACTTTGCTTGATAGAAATTCAATATATGGTCTGCTGCAGCTTTGATTAGTTCATTTCTAAAGATTTTTTTCACAACCTTAGAATTCGGTATCTCATTACTAACCCATATTGAAGGAATATGCATTCTCCATTGACTGTCTCCTGATCTCAGTTACATTTTTTCAGTAACACGGCTTCAAAAATATTAGTTTTTAATTCATTTTTAGTCTTCCTTTTAAATCTATTCTTTTGAGTCATCTAACTGGAAATTTGATATTATTTTATAAATGTCTGTCATTTTTTTTAACTTCACTTAACTATCAAGGGACAAATCTGTTCTTATTAATGTTTCTTATAATCTTATATCCAAATAAACATTTAGGAAAAAACATTTTTTAAAAATATTTTTATAATATTCTTTTTGCTTTGTAGTAGTTCATAGGCATTTAAGAATTTAAATTTTTGACATTTTTAATATCAGAATTCTTTTTCTTTTACCCCCTCATATGGTAAAAAATACTTCTTTAAATTTGGTCATCTATAGTTTATCTGTCCATTAAAAACAGTAAAATTGGTGACCATAGTCAAGGGCAACACAAAGGCTCCTTTTCAATAACTACAACACTGAGGTGTAGGGGAGGGCGCTACTCCTTTTCCATGGATTGCTCCACTTTAGCCTTGATACATATCTTATAATGCTGAGTATTAAGCAAGGAGCTATCAAGTACCCTTTTTTTATTTTCTTTTTTTTTTTTTTAGTCTTTGGTATGACTCAACCTGGGATTGAACCCCGGTCTCCCAGACCATTAGCAAACACTGTACCCACTAGGCCAGCCAACTGTAAACAAATGGATTGTTCATTATAATTTAAGTAAAATTCTTAAAAATTGAGTTAATCATTAAATTGACTAATTTTTATCAGAGCCTATATTTGAATTATGGTTACTTTTTTTTTTAAATTTGAGTTTAAAATCTGTCCACACATTTCAATCTTAGCTAATTTAAGTTAATTTTTGAGGACAAATATTAATAGTAAAAACTGTCTATAAATTTCTTTGTATGCAAAAGTAATTTTCATTTTTTACATTTAACCATATCTTAATTTTTTGCAGTTCTTATTAAAATAAAAACTTGAAGATATTAAATTTGAAAATTAAAAAAACAAAATATGTGCTACACTTATTGTTTTTGATACCTTGTTGAGATGAGTAACGTAAATTATTATATGTGAACATATTTTTGTTATATGCATGCTAATTATAAGATATCTGGCTTATCCTTAGTTATTTTAGTCATGAATGGAATGTTTGAACATATGGTACCAAAAAATAATGAGATTTTCTATTTTTTCAACTTTGCATGCTTTATGAAAATATCTAACCAAATACTACACAACAATTACGAGTTTTATATTTCTATATACAAGGCATAGAAAAGCCTGAAATATGAGTGAGTAGAGTATCTTAATCTTGAATACTTTATGATCACCTTTTTGTCTATTCCTTTAATAATATCTGAAACTTTTTTTCATTTTTATGAGGTTTTATTACTTAATATTTTCAGTATTCATTTTTAATTATTAATGCTTTTGTTGTACTTATAGCCTTAAGTGCTAAATTATACAATGGTATATTTTCTAGATGGATTAAAAGATACTTGCATCTTTACTTTTTATTACCATTTTTACCATTTAAGCAAAAAAAAAAAAAAAATTCCTGCAAAAAGAAATATTTGGCTATCATCTGTATGTGTTGATGCCAGTAAATAAAGTGCTGTAAAAATCATTTTATTTATCATGTTTATATCTATTTGTTTGTTTTTTAAATACCTCCACCCCCACTTTTTTTTTTTTTTTTTTTTTTTTTTAACTTGCTTTAATGAGAATGTATGCACATATCCGGTGGCTTTATGGCAGTGTTAATTCATTAGTAATTTGGTTAAAGTGAAATGGTCCATCTTCATTATAATCATGAGTAGTTATTACAACTTTGAAAGTGTATTACTTTTAAAGACAGGATTCTATTGACTTTCGTTAAGTTTCTTATTGTTTAAATAATTTTAATGACAAGAAATGACTAAATTTAAGTTACTCTTTATTTATACCGAGAATAGTGAGAATAGGTTCTTGCTTTAAAATGACTTTGAGATTCACATCTGTTGTCTGTAGAATTTGTTTTGTTTTTTTGGCAGGTGATTTTGCTGTTGTTTATTTTTTCTTAGCGGAAAGTCTAGACAAGTTTGTGTTTTGTTTTGTTTTATTTGTATGAAAAAAATCAAAGCAAATTTATTATAACTATTTTCTATGTAGTTGACTTATTTTTCTTTGAGACATTGAAAGAACTGTTCTCTGTTTCTTATAGATACTCTTTTGTAAAGGGTTTTGACTAATAAAACTTTATATAATCATGACCCTGGCACATTTGACAGTTTTTCAATAAAACAGAAATGATTGAAATAAAAATAGCTTCTATGTTGATAATTTGCTTTTATCATGTTTTCATTATTGATTTGATCTATGAAAATAAAAATGTTGTTGACCATCAGTTTCTTTAGAGATATAGGTTTACATTGTTCATTAAACTACAACAAATATTTTAAAGAATTGAGATATTTTCGAATATTGATTAAAATACATTTTGCCTCCTTTTGACATTAAACTTTTCAAATTAGTAATGAATCTGACTTATCTGGCAGTGGAAACTGCAAACATTTTTTCCCAATGTTCAAAGTAATAAATTAAATCAAATAGTTAATGTAGAGGTTAAATTCTTGTTGTTTCTGCTGAATTAACAGAAAGGATATTGTCATTGACATTTATTCTATTCATTTGCTGAAAAACTTTTTAAAAAACATTTTCTTTTTTTCTTGGTAATTAAATCTTCATCCTCTATCTTCACTTAATCATGTTCACAACCAAAGTACTTATGTTTAAAGCTTAACAATTGTATTTTAAAATGAAAAATATATATTGAAGGATCAGAATAAACACACTCTGTTAGAAAAAAAATATTTACAAAATAGTTAACCACAGGTTCAAATTATTATACAAATACATTTTTCAAAAAAAGTATCGAAAATAAAAAATTAAAAACAGCACTGATTTCTGTTTTAAATATTTTGTATATGAATACTGTCCCACCCAATAGAACTTCAGTAATGCTATATGCAAATGAACACCAATGGCTGTCGCTCACATAATGCAAAGCTCTTTGAATGAATTGAGCACTCTGGTATCCGGTAAGGTATAAACTGTAAACAAACGAACTCTACTACCTAATACCTTTTTATATATATATATATATATATATCTCCTTATATTAACCAACGCCAAGTCAGCTTGAAATTTCTCATTATTTCTTTGTCTGAAGATGCAGATCTAACTTTTTTTAAATATAGGGTCTGCTGAAATGAAATAAATATATATATATATATATATATATATGGTTTATTCATTTTTGTTAGAAATAGATCTTACTGAAATACTGCTAAATGAACAAAGTGCAAATAAGACATTTAAGATTTTAAAAAAAATTTTTTTTTTTTTTTTTTTTTATAAAAGTTTACTCAAAATTATTTCTTATATATAACAATAAATTTACAAATGAATAACAGGACAGTTTTTTATTAAAACCTGTATTTTAAAATCATTATGCAAATTAGACATCCCATGCTAAACACCATTTGTTAGTACATATAATACATATTGCTGTTTAATTATACATATTAATGATTGGGGGGGTAACAATTTGACATGATTTATACCTGTCTGGCATTTTGTCTAGTAAATTAACAAATTCAATTCTAAAGAGTCTTCCCTTCTAGGCAGCATCTTCCTCTTTAGCTAAGAGGTGTAAGGGCTGGGTTGATTGCTTAGTGCCCCTGAAAGGGAATGCCAAAAGAAGTGAGATATTTTTTTTTTTTTAACCAACTCTTGAGAGATATGTTTCCTGCCGGGCATCCCACTTTAAAAAACAAACAAGGGGTGTTGGTTAGATACTATTAATGATTAAATATAATGTAGGCCATTTTAATATTAGCATAGATATGGAAACACAGAAATTGGCATATATTCATAGAGATTATTTTTAAAAAAGTATGCAAAATAACAACACAATTACTTTACACTGCCTCCTATTACAGAAGTGTAATTATCAGACCAACCAATAATGCAGCAAGTGTATTTTTGGCCAGTCTGTAGGTGGAATGAGCTAACATCAGATAGCATTGAAATTAAAAATTTCAACTGTGCACTCTAATTATGAAAGAAATCAGTGCATCTCATTCAGATTAAACTGAGTCAATGGAAAGGTGAGATGAAACGAGATAAAAGATAATTCCAGTTATGCGATACATATAGGCAATGTGTCCAAATTGGTCCAAGAAAGGTATACACTATCTTCATCTATACTATAGCCAAGAAGCCAAAAGAAATATTAACATTCATCAAAGAAAGAACTGACTATTTGAAGTGGTGGATAGACCCTTGAAATCTTGACTCGTCTTTTCAGATTTTTTGTCTCAATTTTTGAACAACAGATAAATATAGGTTTTATTTCCAAATCAATAATTTTCTTTGAATTCACTATGCTATTAAACATGGATTCTTTTTTATTATTGAGTGATAAGCAATTTAAAGCAATCTTCACTTATAGTTATTTAGACAAAAGAAAATGGAGCTCCATATCATACAATTTAAACAAAAAGAATGGCAGATTTAAAAATTAAGTAACACTTCTAGCCAAGTCAGTACTATAGTATAAAGCCTAAAATATTCATTTTTTCCAATATTATGAAATTTAGGATGAACTATAATTCTTAAAATCGATTAAAGTTTTTTTTTTTTTTTTTTCTTTGTTGAGGGGTGCGTGTATTCATCAGGTCTGGATTGTTGTTGTCATGGCAACTGCTATAATCTACAGAGGATGGCTGATTACTGAGTGATGGCTGATTATCTTAGTGGTGAAGAGTTGCACACATCAAAAGAACTTGGATCTTTTATAAAATATGAAGGGTTTTCATAAATAGGACCCTTGACATCTATTTTTTGTTTTTCTTTTAGATCATGGAAAGAGAAGGAAATGTGAGATTGATTGGCCACTTGTGACAGAGCAATATGAAATTCTAAGTCTTTTGTATTAAAGAGAATTAGCATGCTAAAAGTTAACTGTTTCATCCCATAGCTTTGATATTTGTCTTTTTTCAAAGTTGTTGCCTCTAATGCTTTCTGGACTCTCTCTCTCTCTTGCTTTCTGGACTCTCTCTCTTGCTTTCTGGACTCTCTCTCTCTCTCTCCAAATCTTCAGGTTTCTATCTATACATCTTGCCATCCAGACATGTGTGCCAGTGTTTATGTTGATATAAACCTTTGAAATTGGACTGAACATTACTTGCCAACAACAAAAACCAGTATAAACAGAACTGGCTGATCTCCATAGTGCTTCATGAAATCAAACCCATGACTGACTGCTACTTTACAATGTCCCTGGTATTGATAAACACTGCCCACTGTTTTACATCAGAAAATATCTCATTTTTATAAACATTTAATTATTTGTTGAAATTCTTAAATTCAGATTCAAATTATTTAAAAATTAGATAGTTTCTAATTAACATCACAATGGTTTTCTCTACTGAACTATGTAAAATAAATATTCTGATATTGTCAAACTTTATTGACTAGCTGTCTGAAATTTACCAAAGAACAAAGAGGTTTTTTTGTAGATTGTCATTACCTTAGGGATATGTTATTTTTGATTGTCATGATTATTTTGATATTGTTCAAAAATGTTTTTGTCTTTTCTTTTGTCTTTGGTTTGTTTTTGAATTTTGTTCACATAATTAAAATATGATTTTTCATTGTAAATGTAAACAAACATTTAAATTAAGTTTCAACTCTTAAGAAAGAAATTAAATGAATTAAAAATTCAACAGACCAATGAGATTTATTGTTAAAGTGGAATATATTTTGCTGCCTCTTCAGTTTATTCTTTGATCACATCATTTGAAGTGACTTAGATTTTCCTTGAGCTCAATATTTTGCTAGGTGGCAGATTGCCATTTAGAAAGTAGTGCTTCATATTTTGAGAAAATACTTAGAACTGTATGTTTTTTCTTTTGAACTTACTGATTCTTACTAGTACAGATTTTATTTTGACTAAGTAGCATTATTATATGTGTATTTCAAATTGCTTCATTTTATTTACATTTGCTGACACTGTTGTTACCAGGAATAACAGTTTGTGGATATTTGATACTTTGATTAGCTTACTATGTAAAAAATGTACCAATATTAATCTATTTTGATTTAAGTAAAACAATTTTTCTACTCTGGTTTTATAATATGAATATCCATGTTTTGAAAATTTTCTTATTTTATATCTATAGCCTTATAAAGTAATGACACCAATGGAGAATACATATTAGTATCCTCCAAGTCGATTTATATATTAAATGGCAGTCTGTGACCCTGAGTTTCATGTTATCTGCATTTGTCAGATAGTGAAGGTTTTCGAAAAAGACAGATTAATAGGGTTAATTTTTTGTTCGAAAGTGAGAGGCAGGGGGCTCATTCATGTGTATGTGTACCTAGGTTCGTGTGCAGGTGTGCTTTTGAATGTGTTTGTGTATGTGCTGTTGCTTGCACATACATATATACATATATTTGCGTATATACTGGCATGCAACTTTACATATGTACACGTATTTAAGCTGTCTGTTGATGGGAAGGTGTGAGGAGGAAGAGGTGGGAAATGGATTGTTGCCATCAGAATGATTTCTTTTTTCTCTTAATTTTATTTAACTTTATGATAGGTAAAGGTTTATTTGATGTGAATATGTATGTTTGTTATGTGGTAAACTTTGTTGAGTGATGATGAATAAAATTAAAATCATCATCATGTTACTTTTTTTAGAAAGATTTTTATAATCATAATTTTTTCTTTTTTTATAATGATAGTGTTGTCAAGGATTATGTGGTATAATATTTATGGGCAGGTAATAAAAATGATGTTAAGTTTTGGGTAGTTTTAATTTTTGAAAAAATTATAATAAAAATCTTTCTTAAAAAATGTAACGTGATTATGATTTTAATTTTATTTATCATCATCATCACCACTAAACAGACATTTCATTCTCACAGTAAAGAGATAATATATTGAATACCAATCTACAAATAGTAATGGCAGGAAAGTGCTTTGCATTACTTGTAAAATCAGTCTAAAGCAATAATTTGTGTGAGAGAAAATAAATTTGAGATGATGATCTTGCCTGAAATAGTATTTAATTTTTAGTTATAATTAAATTATATAGATTTATAGTAAAGTCATTGTATACTTTCTTGATGGTAGTGGTTTTCAGAAATTTTCTAAGTATAATAATATTTTTTTGATAATATTCAGTGATTCTTTCAAGCTCATTTTTGCTGTTATTATTGCCACATTTTGATCAGTATCTCTTCAATCTCCATGTTACACTTGATAACCTTCAAGGAATTTCAAATGCCACTCTCAAACATTCAAGATCAGTAAGGTTACTTCAACTTTTTCTTTTTGAAGCCTCTGATGTTCTTTTTCCTGTCCTTCATCAGAACTCATGACTCAACATTCTCTACCAGTTTTTCTTAAAGTTAACAGTGTTTAGTCTAAAAAGATAATTAAAAAATGACTCTACCTTATCTCAGTAATTCTAATAGAAACCACCTGTTTTCAACTTGTTCCAAATGTTTTCTTTAACCAAGGTTGTATGTGTCATTAATATTTGGTTAGTTTTAAACCTTTTTACTTGAAGAATGCTGATATGAATAGATCAATAATCAAGTATATGACTATATCAAATATCATCTATGAATTAGAATTCAATTGCTTGTTTCTTTTAATTATTTTGAGTATGTTTTTCTAACTTTAAAAGGTATTTTTATTAGTAGGATTATCAAGACTAAATCATTGTGTGGGTAGAGTTTTCCTTTTGTTTCCTTTTACAATGCAGAGTGTAATTCTATTTTTGATTTACTGTAGCAAAATTTACAAAGGTATTGTTCCTTGAAAATATATTTTTGTTATGCAATTGTGAATTTTTTTTTTCTTGCTTACTTATTTTATTGATTCAAGTGACCAGTTGTCAGTTTTATGAAATACTGTAACATATGTCTATGTGATTCAATAAAATTGGTTATCTATGAATTATCAATTAGAATTACTATAATCAGATTCTAAACCTTTTGAGAATTGATTTACCACTGTTGAGTGAATAAGTGATACTTTAAGACCTACACCTAAATTTTTCAAAAATACTAGTTGATAAAATATTTGTTGCTTTATGACATTGTTGTTGCAATAGATTAAAAGTTTGGTTTAAGGCTTCAAATTCAATATCCATTGTCTGTTGGGTATGTTCTGTTACTTACATTAACATTTCAAATCAATACAAAAATAAGTGTCACTTTGAACTGCAAAGTAAATTAAACATTGTCATTTGGTCCTTTCTCAGTTGTTTTTCTCGTGGTAATTGAGTCAACAGCCAAGGAATATTGTATTGGATCTTGTATGCATTGAAATCTTTCACAAGATGTTTTAATTCAACATGCAAAAACATTTTCAAGTGCTTTTATCTTATTCCATGAATTATTTAATATTGCAATCACTTATATTATTTAGAGTATTTGGACTATTGTCCTCAACTTTATTGTTATATGCACAATATTTCAGCCAATGTACCCTTCTGCCTTTTTCATGTGTTTCTTGTCAAACTTAGGAACCTTCTTTTAGAAAATTCTCTCTGAATTATCCAACAGGACCTGTTGCATAATGGATATAGGTATTCAATTTATACAGTTCTAAGAGAAATCATCTAGAGGTTGCAGGTTTAATCCTGTTCAACAAAAACACCTGAAGAAGGCCAAGGGGTACATTGGTTGAAACATTGTATATAACAATAAAGATAAGAACACTTGCCTGAATACTCTAAATAATGCAAATTATCAAGCTTCATCTCAAAAATTCAGACAAATAATATTACAATCACTGTTTTTCTTAAATGTATATTATGTTTGGTCATCTTGAAACTTTCAGCAGAATATCCTGTTGATAAGTTTAAGAACTTGAAAGATTGAATAAGTTTATAAAATATTATTTCCGTTAAGGAATAAAATCTCCTTTTGAATGTTATAATTATACATAACTTAATTGACTAGTTTTATTACCATTATGAAATTAATCACTTTTAAAAAAACAATTCAATTAAATAACAAAATTTTATTTTATTTACTGCATATATTTAGTGAGTAGTTAAAGGGATTTTTAATAGTTCCTTTTAATATTTTCAATAAATCATATGAATCTCAAGCAGTATTATGGAGTTTAAAACATAATTGCTATTTGTGATTTATGTTGCAGTGAAACCCTTGTAATGTCTGTCAACTCAAAACATTTTATTGCTTGATATTTAAAAGATCATAATCCATTTAAAAGCATTTTTTTGCCAAAGCTACAGAAGACTGTTTTTGAAAGATTAATATATTTAATGGCATATCAGTTCCCTTAGCCCTTTTCTCTTCAAAATGATTTTTAAAATATCTCTCTAGCTGTATATACTCAGTTGATATATATGATTAACCCAGATAACATAGGTTAAGAAGTGAAAGTAGTAATAATCTAACTCTAATACTGTAATATTAAATTATTGGTAATCTTATGTACCATCAAATACTGTTTGTATGAATTTCATTGATATAAGTTATCTAAAATGCACATTGCTTGACATTGCTTTTTTGATTATTTCCAAGCTATCCTCAATAGCAACCCAATTCAAGATTTAAATTGTAAGAAATTCTTGTTTTGTTGGCTAAAGATTCGTGTTAATCACAATGGTAGCTGTTGATTTCATGATTTCAAATATTGGTTTTTCATTATTTGCAAAATTACCTATACTTTTGTAGAACTTTTAAGCTTAATTATTTATGTAATTCAGGAGTTCAGAGCTTAATTTTTTGACGTTCATTAATTTATGGACCTGTAAAAGTACATTAAACTATTTTTCATGAATCTTTTATCATATTCAATAGATGCAATGTTTAACTTGTGATGATCACAAAAGCCTTTCTACACTATGCAATATCTGAAATATCAGTCAACATATATACTTATTTATAAAGTAGGCTTAAGTCTAGTTATTGTCAGGAATTTGTATCCTGTTTGATATCTGAGGGTGAGGTGGGTATTAAAAAATGGATATCTAGTTTTTGCATTCCCAGCTATTTTATAAAAAATCTTGGGTAAATAAATTTTGCATCCAACTACGTATCAACAATTAACTCCAGCACAAGCCAGTTTCAGTTCTCTAATACTTCAAATCATCAAAATTTAACAATATGTATTTATTTTTATCTTAAAATAGTTTCATAAATCATTTAAAACTATAACTGATTTTTTTTTTTTTTTTTTTCATGTAAAATAAATTTCTTTCACTAAAAATAACCTGTATTTCTGAAAGGTGAAATAAACACCAGAGATTCGTTACTACAATCTTATTTTTTATGTTTATTTTAAAGAATATATCACTTCATAACGTTAGTATGGATGTGGTGTTTATTCAAGTACCCTGGGTGTTGAAATGTGACAAGTTCGGATTAACATTAGGTGCCCCACAAGAGTGACAAGTTCGGATTAACATTAGGTGCCCCACAAGAAGGATGAATCTCAAGAGGCAGACTCATAAACTGCTCATTTCCCATGAGTATTCCCCCTTCAAAGGCGTCTCATGAACCTTGCAATAAATCCGCCCCTTTCGCGTTTTAAACGTTGGAACTGAAAAGATATTTATATCACAAAACACGCGGCACAGATACCAGGTGAAATAAATCAATTTATTTATTTATTTTTGTTTAAATGTTTTTGAAGGATTAAAGTGAGTTAATTAGATGAAATGATAGTTCTTATTTACTAAGCTTTGTTTAATCTGGGTCACAGTTTGCCTACCGTGCCTGCTGTTACTAATTACTGGAGTCTCATCACTGCTTAACTTCAATGATCTGTTGAGAACAAATGATTTTAACAATGATTAATTAAAATCAGGTTTCCCTGAAATTGAATTTTTTTTTTTTTTTTTTTTTTTTTTTTGCATATCTGTTAATGAATTTATTTTATAGAGCCGTAGTCTTATTTTGAAGGTTCTTATTGTGAAAGCTGCAACAAAAACTTTCAGTTTGCATGTGGGTTTCATAAATTCTTGTTGAAGATTTTTGCATAAGAAATTGTTAGTAATATTGAATCTATTATCTGGTGATATCTGTATGTGGCTGGATACTAGCATCTTATCCAGTGCATCACTAGTTAAGTATGACAGAAGCTTATCAAAATAACTTCAAAAATGAATTTGCTTGGTTGTCCACTTTTGGTATTTACAATCATGAGTTTGTCTTGTTTTTGTAAGTATATTTGAGTAATAGATACCTAGCCATCATTTTGATGCTAAGAGTATCATTATAACACTCCAAAATTTATGAGACTAGAGGCTAACAAATATCTCTGTTGATGGAAATTAGGTGGCTTAATTCTTCACTATTTAACCATCCAAGTATTGACTATGTTCATTACTGTTCAATGATACTGAGCAGATGAGAAATGATGAGTATGACATATAGCTTCTGTATGCGTTTATATATTGTAAACTATTCAATTAAACTGTCCACTGTTAAATCCAAATATTTAGTTTTGCTATATGTGTAATATTGTGGGTATTTATTTTGTTTTCTATTAAATTTTTGTATTTGGGAATGCTTAATCCTATAGCTTTGAATGCCAGTCGTAAGAAACACCTATATAACATAATTACTAAACTATAGAAAAATGATACCAGAGTATTTAACAGTTTATTCAAGAATGTATATCAACAGCTTTTAATAGAATGTTTTTTGCTAATAAACCTATTTGAATGCAATTATTATGAGATTAACATTTTTTACAATGAAAGTCTATTCATGATACTTTTCTATAGTTCAAAAATCTGTTGCTTTAGAGTAGGTCGTCTTGTATATGTGTGTGTTCCCAATGATACTATATCTTTAAATTTGTACAAGATTTCTGTAAATATTCTTATTCTTTATAAGCTTTGAATAGGAATTGGTTGTTCAACTTATTTTTCAGTTCCATTACTGTTATACTAATAAGTATATTTATTGGTGGTAGGATTGACTATGGCTTTTATGATCATCTTTATAGATCACGTTGTTTACATTAAGTTTCTGTTTAGAAATTTCAAAAATAGAAATATGATCGCGTTCTTATATACATAATATACATTATATACAATGTCTGAAAATCATGGTGCAGGCGAGTCTGTCGTTTGAAGTGGGGGATCCGGTTGTCGCCACTACATTCCCCCTGATATTATCATTTCGTAAGGCGGCCTTTTCCATCTGTTGCTTCGTCGAAGACACGGTACAGTAGGCTCGTCTGTGCTCTGAGACTCTGGCCTTCATTGTCGCTCAAGCCGCCCAGGTTAAAATCAACCAAACGGTCGTTTCGGGCTCCAGCAGAGGATTCCGTCGATCCCCTTTACCCCGACCACATACCGGTACAATATTAACCTGAGCAGACGCGCCGTTGTACCAGTTCACTGCATCCTGACAGCGGTACGTTTTATGGATCTGTAGGATCGTTCAACGTTTCCAGACGGCGTGTATGCGCATCGGAAACGCAGCTGCACGCCTGAGCTTTCAGTAAATGCTCTAAAACTCCTGCTACTGAACGCTGGGTAGTTATTAGTCAAGCATTCTCGTCGCATAGGTCGCCAAAGAGCAAACCGGGTAGTCCCGCAGTCAATTTGGGTCAGATAGCGAGCGTCCCCATAGGTGGTAATGTTCATTTCCAGTCTCTGCCATGCGTTGTCGTCTCTAATTTTCCTTTCTCCCATCGAACTGGCACCGGTCGATGGATAGACCTTCAGGACAGGATATGATTGCGGATCTCACATCATCTTTCGTCGTTAAAAGGGTGATTTTCCTGACGAAAAAGTCATCCGTTTCACGCCAAGGTGTCCACTGTGCGAGTGTATCTACCGTATTTGGTTCGGTTCTATGCGGTCGCAGTATATGTTTGCGGCACTGGCTCCGTCTCATTTTTCCAACCACCTCTGTAGTACTTTGATGATCCTGTCCACTCTATTCTGATTTGACCTAACCAGCGTGACGTTCACTACCAATGCATACTCTCTGACCAGCCCCAGATAAGCATCTCGTTTGCAGCCTTAGTGTTCACTTTGGCCTTGCCAGTCAATGTGTTGCTGAGCCATTGATTCACACACAGGGAATTAGTTTTGAAATGCAGAAATGTGGCATTCCAGTAAACAGTCAAGTTCACCCCTTTTATGACTCTATCTAATTCTGCGCGGTTGATATGCTGTGTGTCTGACTCTGGCTACAACCAGCATGCATCTTTGATGATGGTCCCACGCAATTCAAGCAGGACACCTGTGACTAAAGAATTCACGTCAACCCATATGTCCAGTTCTTTGCTATCGACACACCACTTGCCACTGCATGGGTCGACTTGACTCACTCTGTCCATGGTCTCTGTTAGCATCCTTCTTAATGGGTCATCATTGATCCGGTCGTCTCACCCTTTGGTTGTCTCGCTAGCTCTTTGTTTGATTAAACTAGCTGATGCCTGTAACCATCCGCACACTGGAAGGTGTCCAACAAGCGGACCACAGAACGAGAATACTTTCTTCTTTGTCTGGAAGTTCGTTCTCGTGCTTCCAAAACAGAACTCCTCCCCAAACAGCCAAGCCAAGGATCTGAGCCCCGTCTTTAAGACGCTCCAAACTTTTCCTTGTCACTCCAAAGCATGTCAAGTGGTTACTGATGCAATATCTTCGTTTACATACAGGTCGTTGATATATCCTTAGGCCTCCCTACAATACCACTGTTTTAACAATGGAACTCATTATTCGGAGGGAGGGGCAACATTAAGACCAAACTTCAGCCTACTTCCTGCTTCGAAAAATGAATGTTTGATAAGGCCAAAGCTGTTCCCTGATGTGCACTTGAAGATAGGTAGATTTGACATCTAACAGTGAGATGTTCGATCCTTGCTGTCTCCATTCTCTTAATTTGTTGGTACAAACCTTGTCGTCTGCAGAATATGAATCAATATGGGTATTGAGTTCCCTATAATCCATTACAGGGTGTATTTTCTACTTGTTTTGCTGTTTGACAGCAGAAGTAGCCTTATCGAGAGTCCAAACTTCTGCTCATCCAATGGAATAAGCCAACCCTCCTTAATCCATTGTTCTACCTCCTTCTCATACGCCTTTCTGATCTCCGCCGGCATGGAATATTCTGTAATGCAATTCTACAGCTTGATGGGCGTCCTGCCTTTCCATGATGCAGCTCGCACATTTTGTTGCTAATCGAACTCTGTACAAAAACTAGGCTTTTTGATAGGAAGTGCTAGTGCTGCCACCCAAACAGAAACTGGCTCGGGGGAAACTTCACCTTCCCCAACTTTGAAATACACACCCCACCAAGGGCTTTAATTGCGTCTATCCGAAGTTTGAGCTCAGCTCCAAGTGGATTCTCCAGTACCATGTAGGCTTCAATCACAACAGCCTGTCAACTTTTCAGGTGAAGGCTGACAGGCCCAATTTCACAAGTTTTCATTCTGCCACACACTGATGTTCAGTTTCTGCCATGACCTGCACACTTTCTTGCCCACTATGATGGAAGAGCACTCAGAATCCACTAGTGTGATACACCATTTTCCATACACAGTAAGTTTCACCGTTGGCAGATCAAAGTTTACCGACTGGGGTCGTAAAATGTACTGACTGCATTTCTGTAGAGGGGTACAACTCCCCCCAACAAATGTCCTGATATGACGCTAAACAATCTGATGATGAGGCTTTAGTAATGCTGTAGCTTTGGAGAATGCAGAGTACTTTTTCATTGCCAGCACCCCCAGGTCCACTTTGGCACAGAGTGGTAGCTTCTGATAGGATCCTATCTATGGGTCAAATTGAACTAAACTGTAATTAAATAAAATGAATTGTTTAAAATTTACTGTTTTTCCATCTGTGTGTAAAGAAAAAACTGTACTTATGCTAAACTGAATTGTTTGCAGTAGAACTGTTTTGACATTTAACTGTGTGTAAACAAAAAACTAAACTTATACTAAACTGAATTGTTTGAAACTTTAATCAAAATGACTTAATTCAGTGTCAAACAAAATAACCAACCTATCAACTTATTTCTTTACTGATTATAGTGTCTTTCTTTTGTTTCCATTGGTGCAACTTATCAAAAAAAATATTTACACAATATTTTTGTGTAACAATGTCACATGATAATATAATGTGATATTCTTAATTAAATTTCATTTTTAAAATTGATGATGTTTTTTAAATTCTCAAGATTTTGCTAGCTTATATTCCCTTCTTTTAGTTCCTGGTAATTTATATTAATGATTCTGGTTCAACAAATTGTCTTTATTTTTTACTTATCTAACTTTCTTTACAATGGTATTCTACTTAGGGTCAAGAAAAAGTTGTGAACACAAAAACTTTTGAATTAAAATTGATCCTTAGAAAATCTCACTCTAGCTCATAAAGAAAAATCTTCTGATCACACAGTTTTCTCAGTACTAAGTTCTCTCTGGGACCCTATTAATAGATATTAAAAAAAAGAAGGGTTTTAAAATGTATAATTGTCATTTGTTTCCTTTTCTCTACTTCGAATAAATCCCAAATATATAAGTTCGAGCCAATTCCTGTCTTTATTGAAACTTGAGTTATTGATAGGTCTCAATGATAGCTGATTCATACTAAATTAAACCTATTGTTTTTAAATGTGTGTGTGTGTGTGGGGGGTTACCAACTACAATACTACTCATGATATTCACTCTGTTATGTTGGTGATGTTTTGTTTTTTTTAATAACATTAGTGATAGCACTGCTTTCATGTTGGTAATTCTGACTTCATTTCATTGGTTATACTTACCCACTATTATTTTATATTCATTTATGTTTCATAATATTACTGAAGAATTTCAACTTAAAGGGTTTTAATCAGTTGTGTATGTTTTGATTAGTAAATGTAAGTCCTATCAGTAAGTAGGTACTCATTTTGTGTGTGTGTGTGCGCATGTATATATTTTATATTTTATATATTAATTATATGTGTACTAGTCATTTACTCACACTCATCTATTCCTGCATGCTAAAAACATTAAAATCATAATTTAATTTGCTCAATATTTTGTTCTTGATAAATGAAACTGATTGAAGTGGAAATCTCAGCATTTTTAGCCTTTAAGACAAAATAGAAAAAATATTTTTCCTTGAACATCAGTTGCTAAGAAAAAGTTATTGGGAAATATTGGTTCTGCTCTTGGCCTGTTTATTTTTCCTGATGAATAGCCAACATAAATTGCCCTTTAGATTTACCTTTATTTATTTTTGAGTTATGGAATCAAAACTCATTTGAAAAAAATATTTAAGTATTTTTCTTTATTTCCCATTGGTCAGGAGGTGAAAAAAAATGCTACACCTTGTTAGAATAAACTGATTCATGTCTAACATGAAAAAAATAGTTTTAAAAAATTCATTAAGAAATGCCAATAGTGAGCAGGAAAAAAAAACACCTGCTAAATATTGATACTTTGCTGGTTGGTGTTTTGATGCAGTACTGCATAAGATATAACCCAATTTGGTAATAGAGATTTTAGGTAGAAGAAAATCAATTTTAGTGCAGATGCATTAGATGTAGCATAATTTTTAATTAAAAATGTGCTAGTAAATATAATTATTGATGTCATATTGTCTCTTTAATTTTTATGTAAATGTATGTGTATGTTTGTTTTTAAGCATGACTTATTCAGTGGAAAATAATCTGTTTTAAAAAAACAAAAATAACTTTATTCTTCTGTTGAAATCTAAATATGAAAAGAGGTACCTTATAACCAAGTAGGAAAGATGCACCATCCTTATGTCAGAAAAAAATTAATTATAAAAACCTTATTGAAGCAATAAAAAGATTAAGATACACCAAGAATAGTATTAACTTTTAAAAATTTCAAAAAATATTAAGTTATAAGTTCAATTTTGAAAAAATCCTATTATACTTACAGTATTGAACAATTAATGTTTCTATTAGTATTTTTTATTCTGAAGGTCCAAAAGGATATTGAAAACATTTAATTGAAATATGTTCACTAATTTTCAAAGAATATAAAAGGATTTTTGATGAATCATATATGTGTAACCAAAACAAACAAGGCTTAAATTTCTTTATATTTCCTAATGAGAATTTGGTTGAAAAGTTTTTCTTATAGTTAGCAACTTCTTGGAAATGGTTCTAAATTTTATGTGGTCTACCTTGTACCTGAAATGATTGCATATTTTCTATTTATCCTAATGATTGTTGTTTTAATTCATGTGAAAAAAACGAGCAAAATTGGAAAAATCTCATGCTGGTTAAGTCTGAGTTGTTTTTTAATTAAACCAATAACTGTGTTACAATGTTGAAGAGTGTTTGTTAGCTTCAGATGAATGTTTATTTTAGTGTTTGAATAAACTTTCTGGCTATTATAAGAGTTTATTATCATTGACAAAACCTATGGTGAGAAAGAAATGTCATTTTATTAATTTTCTTGAGCTGTTTGATTCAAAATATTTTTTAACTCCTTTTATTTATATTCGTTTTAGCTTACAATTTGGTAAAATATATTTGTGAAAGGTCTTTATTAAATCCTTTCTTGATTTAGAATCAAATCTTTAATTAAAATTCATATTCACAATTAGAAATTATTTCAAATGGTTGTCAAGTATAAGTATTAGACTAATTCAGCATTTTTAGCCATGGTTTTGTAGCATTTTTTTTTCCTTTTAAAAATCAATAATCTTCAATAAATGCTACTAGTGACTGATTTTTGTTTTTCATATTGTTATTGCAATTACAGTGAGTGGTGCTTTATTATATTTTACTCTTTACACAGTACATTCTTATTCAAAAGTTTGTCCAAAGATTTTTCACATTATTTCCTATCAAAACACAAAAGACTGACTAAAATATAAAAATGGATAATATATATATATATATATATATATATATATATATATTTGAAAATTATATTGTCAGTAATAAAAACAAAACATTCGCATAAAAGAAAATGTTGTTTAATATCATAAAAACCATTCTGATGCTATTTGCTAGAAAAACAATCCATGTATTTAAGCAACTTCATTTTTGTAAAAGTTGCTTAACTTAGACATATTTTTTGTTCACAATATTGATTCTAGTTCATCATGATGTTATGTTTACCAGATGTATAATTTCTTTTGTAAAACATTCATTCCTTGAGTGCCAAGTAAATTAGTTTCAATTAAGTATCTCTTTCAAATTATCCTAATATTCTTTTATTCCTAAAAAAAATAGTGGGGAAATACCCATTTATACACTACAATAAACTCCATCACACTCACTTTCCAAGATACAGCCACCAAAATGCCACAAATACTCTCAACCTACTTAATCATCAAATGTTCCATGCATTTTTATGGTTTTATGTACAATGCTGATGATTGATAATGGTTATGTACTATGATTTACATGTGGGGAGGATGAAAATCTCCAAAACAAAGAAAAAAACAACTCTTTTCTGGTACCTGAAGACCAGAAACAAACCAGGGTGCAGATTGGAGTTGGTAAATATGGTTTAAGTAAATGTGGATCTAGAATCAGCAGTGTTGGACTGGGGTGTAAAGGAGTTTTGTTGAAAAGAATTTGGGGGTGAGGGAATCCTGGATGCTAAATAACAAGACATATAACTCAAAACATACTGCTAATTAGTTTAGGAAAGGGATACAGAAATTACACTTTTGGGGGGTAAGGTCCCAAAAGAGGACCTAGACCACCATGAACAGGAAGAAGAGGGAAGGATGACTCCAATGGTGCCCCATTTCTCACGACCAGGCTGGCTACCTGGCACCTCAACTTTACGTCCCAACATTGCATCCACCAATAATGATCAACCCAGGAATGCCAGCCTCTAAGTCAGGCATCCTAATGTCTCCATTACTGAGATGCTGATAGCAGACTTGCCTGCAGACTATTGGCTTTCCCCTTCTCCACAGAAGTGAGAAGGGTTGTTCCAGTACCAGCCACTGGTTCTTCCCAGGTGGAGAAAGTACAGATAACCAGTAAAGAATCAGGTGGAAGATGTCCATGGCACACATCTCCACTTTACTCTTTAAAGATAACTCTACCTTTGAAGCCAGACAAATTAACCTTTGCCTGTACCACTGACCAATTCCACTCCAGTTGGAGGTTTGGCCTGAACAACACCTCAAGGAATCAGACTGTCCTGTCACTCCAGGTAAAGAAATATCTCTCCAGGGACCCAGCTGCAGATCTTCACTCTTGTCAAAGTTGATTTAGGCTCCTGCCACTCATTAATACTTTGAAACCATCTCCCACATTGTCCCTATGTCCCAACTTTGGGACAGAAAAACAGAACTAAGAACTGAGAATTTTAATAATTTTCAAAATATAAAGGTTTATTTAGATTAACCTAATAAATCTAATTTGTTGAACGAGTTCTATTCTGTGATCCAACAGAACATTATTGAATATGATTTCTTTAAATGATCAGTGTTAATCAGTCCCAAAGTGATAATCTATTAAAAATAATTGATGAAAAGACTATTTTTTGGTGCAATGAAAATTTGATTTTTGGATGGTTTTCTATTTAAATAAATTAAAGTATAGACTAATCAGCCAGTAAACAACAATAACAACGAGCAGATCTCAAACTGTCCAGTAGTAAAATCATTTCTTGATATTGTTGTTGATGGGGGGTGCATTTGCATTGTCTGCTTATTTAATCTGAGATTTAAATCTTACTGACATTATTTGATATTGATCTTTTTTAAAAAAATTGTACACAAATCAAACACAAAGTCAAAATTGATTTGTCTTGTCAGTGACACTAGGCGAATTGTATTTTTAAAATGTGATATGGATTTATTCACTTGGCTGTTAGATTTTTACCAAGCACCCTCATGAACTGTTTGGAATATGAACTAAAAATAATTGATCAAAGTTTGGATAACCATTCACTAACTTTAAACTCATACAATTTGCAACAAGAGCTGATATTTCTGCAAAATAAGTCAAGAATATAGCACACTAAAGTAACAAAATTAATTCTAATTTTTCTTTGTATCTATTTTAGTCCAATCTTTTTTTTTTTTTTTTTTTTTTTTTTTTTTTTGAGTCTGTTAAGGAATTCCATAATTATGATTTCATATTTTCAATCTCAGTTGAATTTCCAGGATTCAAAATAGGAACCCAATCCCCAAAAGGAAGATGGCTGAGTGATATAGTAATTGTTAAGTTTAATTTGGAAACTTTTTCTCTGTATATTTATTTATTTATTTATTTTTTTTTTTTTTAGATTTTCTCTTTGATATTCAGTACATGTAAAAAAATTTAATAGTTTAATGGCAGTAGAGATGAAATTCAAAACTTTTCTTTCCAATACTTTGAATGCCTGTAAATGACAAATTCTGCTTTATGTAATCTATTTTTTCATAATGTAAGTTACCCAACTCTGTTGCAATATTTTATTTAACTCTAAAAATCTACTATCGATAGCAGTTTATTTTAACAAGTGAATGATCACACAGCTGAAGGCTATTTTTGTTTGCTGTTGTTTGGGGGGGGGGTAACTTTTACTCACTAATGCTTTTATTTTGTCAATAATCCCTATCTTCAACAAAAATTATAAAAAATAATTACTTATTTAAGTTATTTACATATTTTAGGGTTCAATCCTCTTTGAAAAGAGGTTTTAGTAATAATAGCTATTTGATTAAAACAAATGAAAATCCAAATAAAAACTAATCTTTTCATTCTAATTTTACTAAATTAAAAATTCTCATTTTAGTTTTTGTAGCCATAATGAAATAATTTTCATAAATCATTATAAAAATAAAGAACATTTGTTCATCAAAATAAAAAACATTTGCTTACAGATGGAAAATCTGACAAGTCTGTATAAAATTCTATCGGCTTTCAGATTTTGTTTTCACTAAAATAAACAATTAGTTTTCCAGGTAATTATAACTGCTTACAAAAATCTTAGTAGATAAAGTCATTATCATTGAAAAAAAAAATGCTTTTCATAATCTAAAGGAAAAATAATCTTAAAAATGAAAATAAATTTTTTTGGACAAGGTCAATCTGTTCCATGGAAATGAGCTTTCAGTGTTTAGGTGTGTTTTATTTCTTGCATCCTACTTAAACATTTATATTGATTATTTGGAAGTTTTTTGTTGGATTATTATGTCTTTTAAATTGTTGTTTCACATTCTTAACTCTCTAGCTGGATCATATACTGTTAAAAAGCTTTTATATTATTTCACACTTTGAGAATAGTCATTTCAAGTGTTGTTGATGTTGTTAGTACAGCTACTCAATTCTGCATCCTCTCTCAAGTGTATCATAAGGAAAGAGAGTAGTCTAGAAAATGGCCTCTAATATAATATCTAGATTGGTTCATTCCAACAATGTGAGTTACACAGATGAGAATATTCATTGCTATCCCTGTAACTCTGGTTATTCTGATTTATACCAGTGGGAGAGTTTCCCTCTATTTCTTAGCTCAACAAAAGAAACTACACTGAAAGATTAAATCTATACTCACCTGATTTTAATAATTAGCCACTTAGGCAATTTTCTCATTGTTTAGCAGTGTCTCTTCTCGGAGATTATTTGATTTTAGTGGCATGTTAACGCATGAAGGGTTATTTTATGCCTAGATGTTAAGGAATCATGTTCAATGTATGTTCATATTTACATTTTTTGTTTAGTTTTTTTCCTTCAGAGATTTTTTTTTTATTTTTATTTATTTATTTATTTTTTTATTTTATTTATTTGCATATGGTCCTATCAAATACAAATAATTTTTGAACAGATCAATCCAATCCATTGATGGAACCCTAACAGGTGCTTCCATTTCAGGTTAGTGTGAATCCAGGAGTAATGCTAATGAAGAGGTACTCCACACATCCCAGAGCTCCTGAACTGGAGCCTCACTATCAGAGGCAGTTTAGTATCCTACCCAGGATACCACTCTTTTTGTGGATTGGCCTTACCCCTCTAGAGTGGATACAGTCAGCATATTCTCAATCCCCTGACCGGGCAATTATACCAGAGAGAGTAAAATTAGTTCTTTTCTCTCGATATGCTTTGATATACCTTACTTTTCTATCTCCACTTTATCTATAGTTTATATTCCTTATGTTTGACTAAAAAAAGGGTTTCTTCCTTTTTTCCACGCTTGCATAGGATTTTATAAATGCAATATTTTGTCAAATATTTAGTTTGGAATTGCACATGGTGTTATGGTTACAGTCATAGAAAATGGACATGGCAACCAAGTTCACATCCTGGATGAAGCTGTTTGCATTTTCACTGTGTTGCTACTCTTAAGAAAGGTATGAATTCAAGTATTCTTCATCCAGCTATGGGTAAATAGTAGGTCAGACTGAGCTCTTTTAATCTTTTATTATAGCAACTAGTCTAAGAGAAGGAAGACTCTGAATTCAAATCTGGTAAACTTTGCTTAAAAAGTGACTTTGTGTCACCTCCTTCTTGTGTAGAGAGGTTGGGTAAATATATATTTTATCAAACTTCCTCCACTGAAGGAACCATCTTTAGTAAGAAAGTTGTGAAGTTTTGTTTTGCTAATTAAAAATATTCTGTTATAATGCCCCAAAATTCTTTGGATCCTTTTTTCCACACGTCTTACATGCAATAGCTATGTAGTTGATGTCTCTGGAACAACAAAGGATACTTGTTTAATTAGAGGATTCTCATTATCATCTTATCGTGCTGCTAACATGGATCTCCCTGATCCTCTCTCACCACCCATCTCTATCATCCATCGCTCCCCGGAGGTCTTCCAGGCTACATCCAGTATTGGCACAGAGCTGTTGTATATAGTTTCTAGCTGGTCGTCCTGCCTTTGCTCATCCATATGAAAGGGTTTACTGGAGCACACCGCTTATAAGCTCGTCCTTGCTTCTCCAGCGGTGTCCCGCATGTCTGGTTTGTCTAACTTGGATAGTTTTCGTGATGGGTGATAGGTGGCCGTGCAGCTGCTGTTTTGTAAGGTGTTGCCTCCAGAATTTGTTCAATATGGCTTGCAGCATTCTTGTGTAATTGCCATCAAGCTTTTTCTCCATACATTTAGTTACTGTCCATGTGGTGCATCCATATAGTAGTATTGACACAACTGCTGCTTTGAAAAAAATGTGTTTTATTTTATTAGTCCGGTCTGACTTCCATATGACCAATAGCCTATTGATAGCTGTCCATGCCTTTGTTAGTCATGTGTTGATATCATTCTCAGTTGATGAGATGCTGCTTCCGAGGAAGGTGAACTTGTCCACTAGTTTAGTGTGAAGATGATGCCTCTTTGATTAAAGCACATGTATTCTGTCTTGTCTGCATTGAAGCCTATGCCACTTGCTGCTCATTCCAGGCTATGTAGCAGGGATTTGGCTTGGGCAGGTGTATTTGCTAGAAGTGCCATATCATTGGCGTAGTCCGTGTCCATAATAGTTTGTGTGGGGGTATCTTCTGCTTCTTTCCTTTGCCAGCTTGAAACTGTTTTCTTTCATTAAATCTATTGAAGTTCTAAGCACATAGTCTAAGCAGATAATAAACAGGTATGAGGCTAATGTGTTTCCTTGTAGCATGCCTGTTACCATGTCAAAGTAGTCTGTGTCTCCATCCGCCGAGCGAACTTTTACTTCTGTGTTTATATAGCATCATTATAGCTGTGACGGTTTCTTTGTGTCTGTTCATAGACTCTTCTCTCTCTCATGCTACTGTATGCAGTCTGAACATCAAAAAATAAATGATTGTTAATTGTTGATGGAGAGTTCTTCTTGTTTTTGAGTTGCCGACACCCAGGCAACTTTGTTCTAATGGATCACTCCAACCGTCAGAAGTTCTGGATGGATTGTGCCATTCTTTGTCTGTGGATCTTTCAAACACAGCATGGGCACAGGCAGGATTGATAAACGAACTATCCACAAATGTGATACTATAGTATCACATTTTTGGTCCTTAAAAACTGATGATTTTAGAAGTGAGACTCCCGAATCAGAATCTAGTAGTAGTTCTGTCTTCCTCCCCATAATCTCTACCTTACATACCATGTCCGAACCTTGTGTAAGAAATTCATACTCTTCCGCCCCTTTTCTTTTAGAACTTGGGCAACATTTTTCATCACACTTCCAGTGCTCTTGCAGACTGGATCTTTGTGGAGCATTCCCTTCCTTATCTCCTATAACTCTTTGTGCAGGTTTTTAACAACTATAACAACCACAGATCTCTCCAAACCATTTTTTCCTGTATTTATTTTTATTTGGACTGCCTGAGTTTGTCCCAATTCCTTATTCGAGTTAGCGATAACATCTCTACCGTTCTGTATCAGATCTTCTATTTTCTTTCTATGTTCTTCTGGTACATTGATGGTCTGTGAATTGATCTTACTTTCGCTTGTCTTAATGGATCCCTTTTCAATATAATTTGTGACTTCTTTGTACAACCCCGGCCAAAAACATTTCCTGCCTATGAGTTCATAAATTTTGTCAACACCCATATGTCCCATGTCATCATGAATCTGTTTCAGTAGATCTTCCCGAATCAGTTTGGGAAGATACAGCCTAGGTTGGACCTCCTCGTCCCTTTCAGAAAGGTAATATAACAACCCATCTTGTACCATATATTTTTATAGCAATGCTTTAGAAGCTTTCCCTAACTCTATAGTCCTCTTTAAGGCCTTTATCTGAAAATATTGCCCTCAATCTGACTAGGGAAAAATTCTTGCTATTCACCCCTACTGAAGCAGAAAAGTGCACATATGATCTACTCAGAACTTGCATATCTAACTGCCCTATACATACATTTAGTAACTACCGCTTGTGTGTGATGTAATTGTATAGGGATAACCGATGAGGGATAGAGCAGCATTGTCAGGTGGAGATTCTACTGAACGTCATACTGCCAAAGGCCGTCAGAATAACAGATGGACTATGGGCAATAGCCTCAAGGGATGAGTCAGAGCTATCCCAGGTGTGTGCTGTGAAATCTCCAAAGACTATCAAAATAACTCCTCCATTGTCCACTCAATGGGTGCCAATAGGCTGTGGGGTTTATGGGGATTCTATCACCCTTCCGCCTTATTTTCAGGCTGAAGAAAAATTTGAAATGTGCGACGCCTTCCTGCCCTTAATCAACATCACACTTATTAGTGGGATGGGCCTATGAGAACCTTTGATAAGAAAATTACCAAATATAACACTCCAAGCAATCCCTGAAATATTAAGCCCTTGAAGAAAAATGAATTTAAATGAACTATTGTGTAAGCTTGACACTATTGGAGAAAAAGATGTCCCAATAAAAAATAAGCAAGTGGGCCCCTCCACTTGAACAATTTTAGTAATAACCATGGGTTTAATAATTGGATTGCTTTCCTTAATATTTGTCACTATAATACGATCTTGGTTGAAAAAGCTAAATAGAAATGAACCAGTACATTTGCACAGGAATAGAGGAAGCTCAAGAATAGTTGTCACTGACTAACTGGAAGTAATACTAGAGCAACAAAGAGAAATGGGACCTATTAGCAAGGAACCAGGACAACAGTCCACGGCAAACCCAAAAGAGTCACTGCGGTTGCCGTTGGTGGAAATACTATCTGTTTAAAGAATTGGAAATAAAACAGTTATGGATTGTTCGAGTTGAACATTGTGACGGGGAAATTGACTAAAATCCCTAAATGGGACTTTATTTTCGCACGTGTGAAGACGGGGCAGGTTGGCACTTGATCCCCTACCGAAATAAGTCCTGTTCAGAGTTCTTTTCTCAGGCAGATAAGAACTGGCATATTACGTGAGGGAATAATTTAGGGCCAGACTGGCCACCGCTGGCAAAGGGGTCCAAAATTTCACACTATCACACACCCACCAGGCCGCTAAACTTCTTCCCCTTAGATAATAGAAGAATACGGGCCTATAGGTCTTAGTTGTAATAATATTAATATTGCTACAGTCGGCAACTCCGGTTTCCCGTGTGATACTTTAGGAATTAATAGGACAGTTCTAAGCAAGATAATGTAAGGCGAATAGAAGCTGAAAGGAAAGCATGGAATAATAACATAGACCACATGGTAAAATGAAAATACATAGGTTCTTTACTACGGTTATATACATATATATGTTCAAAGTGTCAAAAATATATAATAGGATAGTCCATGAATATAAATGTCTTTTCTTGGCTTTTATCCTTTTTCAAATTGAGAGAGAGAGTGGTAACAAAATTTGGGTGTAAAGGGAAAATGTCCCAAAGTTACTTATCTTATTTTTTTGACGGGGTTCCACTGGAGAATTTCTCTTCTTTCACGGGCTAATAGACTTTGTACTGTTTTTAATGCTGGCTTGAAGGATTTTGGAATCCCTCGTGTCTCAGTCTTTTTGTCTTTAGCCCGGAGTAAAATGGCTATCGTCCGTCTGCCACCAGACTTGCTCAAAAACTTCCTTTTTTTGTATTTACTTCCGTTGAGGGGAAGGGAACCCCACTTCCGTTTGGGGTCCCCCCACCAATCATTTGGCTTCATTTTCTCCTTCCCCTTCCGATGTCCGGCGACCCAAGGTCACTTAGGTGCGAACATCTGTGTGACTCACATTCTCTCATAACGGTCACTTTTTGACTGCTAGATAATGTTAGTTCAACGGGGGGGGAGTATCATTCCCACCTCCTCGTCTCCGTGAGCCATCACGTGACAAACATTTAAAAGAAAAAAGTGAGAGAAGCAGAGCATAGACTTTCTGTTATTGTAAAGGACTCTTCTCACATACACACTTTCTCTTGTGTTAGTAAAAAAAAAAAAAGATTTCTTTTACAGGATAGACAAAAATCCATCATCTACTCTATTATGTAACCAACTCCATGTATATATATTTTCTTATTTTACTGGTTTACCAACGTTTATCCTGCAGGTAAACCTGGTAGGTGGGGGAGGGATGTAACACGACATGTGGTTAAATACTTAATTAATATGTAAAAATTAAAATTTATGAAATATATGAAAATTAATATATATATCTCAAAAATAAAGATCCTTAAAATAAGTATCTTTTTGTTCAAGACTTAAATTGACCTAAAAAGCTGTTTGATTGTTCCTAAAGTTCAGTTAAATGCAAGACAATTGTTTTTGATTTTAAAGGTCAGTGAATTTATTCAATTTTTCGGTTGTCATCTAACTCCATCGATCATAATGATGAAACAGGTCATTTCATAAAACATATTTTTCTAGTCCTTATCTTAAAGGTCAATGTCAAAAGGGAGATTTAATTTTGCTCCACCCTAAATAAAGGTGAGCTGAGGATGGCTCATCAAGTCAGATGAGGCTGAGAATTTTTAGTTCAACCCCATTGCTCTAAGCATCTAAAAAGGGTTTTCCATATACCCGTAAGATATAATCCTGAATTAGGATTGGCTGACCAATTGAAATATGACTCCTTATTGTCTCTTATTGAACAACCAATCAGAAACCTTTTTAGTCCATATTTTGATCTATAAAAATAGGATGGTAAAACAAATCATCTGAGAGGATGAAGAAAGAGACCAAGAAGAAACTCAAGACTGCCAAAGAAGCATCCCTTCCATTCTAGACCTGAGGCACTCCAAACAACCTTCAGACTTTACAAAAATTCAAAGTCCCAGACTTTAGAGACATTAGTGTCATACTAACTGCACCTCATCGTCACTCTTTCTTTCTCGATATTCTTTCTTCTTTTTGCCAGGAAACCAAACATTGTTTGCTTGTTATTTATTGTGTTACAAACATGTTTTAATAAAAACCAACTTTGTTAATTGTTAAAAAAAAGAAAAATGGGGAAAGCGGTTAATGTACTTTTTGGTACCATCTCTGAAGAAGAATTAGATGTTGTAAGAAGTTAGTTATATGCTTTTGAAAAGGACAGTATTTCCATACTAAATATAACTAGGGTGGAATTTGCTGGGAATCATTGTAGCATAATCCAATTGGGGAACGATTTTTTAAAAAATACAAGTGGAGCTCAAAAATATCATCAAGACCCTTAGGATTCGAGTATTGGAGCTGGGAGATTGCATGAGAAAATATCTTTACTTTTCGACAATTATCAATCAGTTGCTTCAAAGGCTGCAAACCTTATTGTGCTCAATACAAGATTTGAGAGTCCAATTGGACATGCTTTCTTTAGGTCATTTATCGCCAAATATAGTAGACCCTACCCTTCTCAGGGACCATTTATTGGAGGTTCAAGCCAAACTACCACATCACCTGAGACTGCCAGTTGATTCACCAACTGAACTATGGCACTATTATAATTCACTGGGCTGCTTGACCCTTATAGAAAACAGTAGATTGCTAATAATGCTGTCACTTCTGCTGTTGGATAGCAGTAACATCTATGAGGTATTTCAAGTAATCAATTTGCCGATCCCCTACCTACATAGGAAACAGGGTGCTGGGACTGTTGCAAAATACAAAGTAGAATCCGAAAAAGTGATACTATAGTATCACACCACAATGAATTAATGGATTTTTTTAAACCATGAAAGTATCGGTCAACAGTTTTTGTTTTGTTTGTTTTTCTTGTAGCTCAAATGACTCCATATTTTTATGCATATTTCACTTGATCATAAAATTATGGAACTCGTATTTTGAAATCAGGATATTTTTTAAAATATACGTGCATAAATCTCTTTCTCTTGCACCATCTTTTCTCAAATATTCAAATATAAACCAGTAAATAGCAAAATAAAGAATCACATTCTTTCAGTAAATGTTGTTCAGAATTCTCTACATGCTCTGTTTTTGATTTTTTGCTTGCAATTTTGTTTTAATTTTTCAAACTAAATTGGAGACTGGTGATACTTTTTAATAGTGGTTCAGAATCTGTCCTAGTAATCTGGTGTTGATTTATTCTTGGAGAAATCATCATCAGTGTTAGACAATACAGACAATACTGTCCATAACTTATTTGTACTTAAGACTTGTCTATTAGCATTCATATAATTATTCAGTATTGTTTGTACTGTTCATTAATGTTGCTAAGTTACAAATGATTCATTTGTATGATTTCTGTCAGTCTTTATTGCTTTATGTGCAGTTATAAACTGTTTACTTTCAAATTAGTAGACTCTGTTATAAATGTTACAAATATTGAATATATCTAAGATAGTCGAAATATCTAAAACATCAGATTTCTACAATAAATTCCTCTTGTAATCTATGTACTTGATGTGTATTGTTATCAGTGTAGCTATTACTATCTACTATTTCTTTATTATTCACCATTATTTCTGTGTGTATTACTAATGAAGGCCTATCTTTTATCATTTTATTATATTATTTTTGTAATTTATATTGTCTTCATTTATAATTTTTTTATTTCATTAACTCCCTAACCACATAGTGTATTTATTCCCATTCATTATTTCTTGCAACTTCAAAATGCCAATCCAATTAAACTATTCAGTTCATTAGTGCCACTTCATCAATTAGTACATCTTATGGCCTACTAGGCTGCTTGAATGATTTCATCCTCCTACACAGACTTTGATCTAAATTGACTTACAGGAAAAATAAAATCAATTTTTTTTTTTTTTTTAAATCATTGCTATCAAAAATACAATTGATAAAGAAACTGGGACATTTTTTAAATACAAAAAAGTTTTTTTTTTAAAATAATCAGCCTATAATGGGTTTATAGGGAAACCATGTTAAGTTGCAATGGCCATCAGTTACATATGCTTCTGCTTGGGGCAGTGATTGATAAGTCAATATGAATATTAATTCCCAATGTAAGATCAAGTTTGAATTAGGTTCATAATTATCCCAAGTGTTCTTGTTTTTTTGGTTTGTTGGGGGGGGGGATTACTTTTAACTGCAGACAAAAATATTTGAGGAAACATTGAAAATTAAATTTGTCATTATCCATTTTCGATATCATCCCTGTAAAGTTTAGATTTTCTGTTTATATTTTTTCTGATCTATTTGCATATGTGTTTTATCAGCTTTCCACTGTAAATATAACAAAAATTGTTCTGATAAAAATCAACTTGAGTAATAAGAAACTGCTTCAAGGAGGTTTTGGGGTAATGTACAAAATAGTGGTATATAATTAAAAATAAGAATTGATAAAAGAAAATAATTTGAAGTGCTTATCTCAGTAGCCAACTCTGTTTTGTATACACACTCACATTTTTTTTTTCTTTTTTTTGTGTTGTAATCTATTATTTACATTGTGAAAATATATTTCATGACTTAACAGACTTATTGAAATGTCATTTTCCAAAATCTCTGAAAGAATACTTGATTATTTTTTAACATTTGAGTCTATCAAATATTTTATCCAGTCCAAAATCTTTTTTTCTTTAATACAAAGAAAAGTATAAAGATTTACTAGCAATTTCTGTATCTTCTTAACTATATACTTGCATATATACCAGTTTTTATATGTATGCATACTGAATGATATATGTGCACACACACACATACAAAATATATTTCTACTTATTTTTGTAAATTCTAAATTTTTTTTTTTAAATTACAATTCTATTTCAAACTTCAAATATCAAAAAATTGTCAAGTGTTAGTCAATTTATCAAAAAAGTTTTTCCTTGATAATCTTGATAAATTGCTTTTATAATCTAAATATCTAAATTTGAACCTTGAACTCTGTTGAAATTTGTCACTAAATATATTATTTATTACATTTACGTAGCTTCTTTTTTCTATATGGAATAGAAATACTCTTTTTGTTTCCCAATAAGTAAAAATTTTGCTGTAAGTTTATTAATGTAACTTTTATCATATCATTGAATATATGACAAATGATGTCATTTTTCACTCATTAAATATAATCACTCTTATGTTTTATTGAAAAGGATTGTTGTTTTATGATAATAATTCCAATCTCTTGAATCTGGACTTTATGTATTAAAACTCACTGCAATATTTTGGATAGCTAAAAAATTTTCTTAAAAATCCTTACCGCATTAGATGCACCCAAAATTTTTGGTTTTAATTCATGGAAAACATTAGAGACATTTTAATGGAAGAAATATAAAGATGCAAAAGTTGTTTTTTTTTTTTTTTTTCCGCATTGATAATCCTGATTAAAAACCAGTTGATTAATGTTAACCTTGGGCGCATGTGAACACATTCATTTTATGATTGCCTCTCAGAAATCATTTTCAACTCAGTAATCTTAGATTATTACAATAGTGTTTGGTTACATTTTTAACATTTGTAACAGTTTTGGTAACAAAAATATATTCATTACTTTTTAGACAATTTTTTGGCCAAAAATATTATTCTTGTGATACCACAGTCTGCCATTATAATGATGGCAATGATATCACAGAAATAGGGCTTGGATCTGGGAATAATGCATTATGATTATTTCCTGGTTCAATAGAAATCAAATTGCTATACCATAGTTACCATTTGCGAACTTTTGAGAACATACAGGTAGTTTGACAAACCAATTGGAGGCAGTTTCAGTTGAAAAACTCAATTGTTTTCAGGTATGGTAATAAAGTCTGCATAGGTGTTGTGGACCAGTAAAAGGTCCAGAAGAAAGACACAAACTCGGGATTACGTGAAACAAGTATATTGAACGAAAGTATAAATACAGCATAGGTAAAAGAGTGTTGAACATTAGTCTGACTGCCAAAGTATTCTCCCAGTATTCATAGTAATAGGTAGAGTTCATTATAGTGTGTAAGGTAGGTACCATAACAATAGGTATGTGGCTTTCTGAGAGAATTCTTTTGAAGGAGATTTGTAATCATTATTAATTGAATTGTAATTAATTTGATAATTTTTTTTCAATCAATCTCATTATTTAACCTGTATAAATTTTGATAACAAAGAAAAAATATAAATTCAAGTGCTTTGGATTCTAAAACCTCAGGACTATCATATTCTCTATTAGAAAATTGTTACCATGATAATGCAACTGTCAAATTCTTACTCTTCATAAATATAATATACAGTTAATTTTTCAGTGGCCATTACATGTTATACTAAGTGAAATATAATTCACAAAGATATTGCTATAGAGTTCTGTTTTTGGATAGCTGACAGAAAAATACAAATTGATCATCCAGAACATATTCAATCCTTTGTGCTCTGAGGCTAAATTTACTTTCTGTCATCTGAGCATGATCTCTATACCAAGAGATTTGTGCTACAGTCTATGTAGGAGGAGGAGGGGGGGTAAATGTACCATCAGGCTCAAAGGGTTAAGAGATGTTTAATACTTGGCAAATTATTGCACTTAACTAGTAAAAAAAAATACATGAGTGATTAAACTAATATTAACATTGATTTCATTATTGTTTTATATTTTTAATGAGCTTACCTTCGGAAATGTTTTAGTTTCTTATTTGCTCTTATCATGACACTGTTGATTTTTGCTTCAACTTCTTGGAGTCTAGCTTATTAACTGAAAATGAACTTTTAGTCAGTTTTTAGGTATCAATAGTCAAAACTTAAATGTTGGCTTTTATTCCTATTGATTACTCATGTTTAACCAACTCTCTACGTTTGTTTTTCTCTATAAAAGAATTAATGTTAATACTAATTATCTTACATTTCTATTTTGGAAAAAATCCAGATCCTATCATTTTGAAGTGTTATACTCTTATCATAAGCAGAATGAGATAGAAAAGGAGTGAAAGGAGCTACATGGTTAGAAATCTTCTTGGATAGAAATTGAAAAAGGGGACAAGTTAAAGTGCTCTTATTTGATTATTTCTTTAATCTTATAAGAGGCTTAGAATAATCCCATGTCAAAAAAAGGTAAAGAATATATAGTACAAACATCTTGTGTTTGTGATAAATCATTGACATTGATAAATTAGAAAACATTTTTATTTTTTGCTAGTCTTGATTTGTTTTTATTGACTAAAATTGGGTTGGAGAAAACATATTTGCACATGGATATGCATCCTTGAAAATTTGAAAGAGAACCACTCAATAGTTCATTTAGATGAACATCTACATTGTAAAGTTTTTAATTACTTCAATTAGATTGATATGTATTACAAAGACCTGTAAAAAGAATAGATTTTTGTATCCTTGATTGATGTTTATTGATCATTTGCTATTAGAATGTGTATAAATATAGCTAATTTCAGATTATTCAGTATGGTACCTGCTATTATATAGATTGATAATTGTATTAAACAGATAAACTGATATTCCTCTGAATAAAATAACTGAAATTGTTCTTTTGAGTTAACTTTTATCCAATCAAATATAAGGATTATTATATATGTATATCTGTGTATAATTATGAAAAATAATTGTTTATTAAAAAATGTATTGTAAATATAGAGAAAACAACTTGTAATAAATAATGTAGATATTATCATTCAAATTAAATTTAGTTGTCATCTCATTTTTTTATAATAATTCACATTAACAGCTGATTGTTGATCTTGAGAAAATCCAGCACTGTAATTTTTTTGTGGGGATGAAATTAATATATAATGAATCAGTTCACTTGTTATTATTTGTCATTAAGCTTCTTTATTTCTAAACTGATATATTCTTTTTAGCTTATATTAATTTTTGATGTTTAATTAAATTTTCAGTTATTTTGAATAATAAATATTTTAGATTTGTTAATCTTATATTTACTCTTTTTTTTTTTTTTTTTTTTTATTGCAACTCCTCAATTGTTAGTAAGCAGTACCAACCAGAAATTCAATTAGTTACATTCATTTGAGTTCTTTGCAACATGTCTTGACTTTAGATCTTTCTTTGCTAGCCAGTCATTTAATAACATTTATAATTAGATTGAATGAAATACTAGATCTACATTCTAACAAAATCCCATTGGTGATAGGCAAGGTGGACAGTGTACAGTATACATAAAAATAACTGTTCTAAAATATTTTTGTAATCTTAAGTACATACAGATAATTTTAATGCTTTGAAAGTTATCAGTATTGATAAGTGCTTGTAAGGAATGAAAGAATGTATATAGTTTAATAGAAATTTCCAAAAATATAACTGATAGATTAGTATATAAAATTGAAGGCAAATATAACTTTAGATATATGCATGTATCGTATATAGTTTTAGACAAGTATTAGTTTATATAATATTGTTCCAGTTTTTAATATACTCTAACAGAAAAATAAATTGAAACAGACTTTTAATTCATTTAAGATTAAACATTTTGATTATATTGTTAAATGGCTGTAAATGATCACTTATACATATCAATATGTGCCCATCTTCCAAAATAAGATATCAACAGTACTTAAACCCCATATGATTGCACTGTAACCTTGCATGCTTATGACCATACAGATGGTAAATACTATCCTGCAATTCATTATTTCATGCTTCTTGCACCTGGTGACACAATTCAACCAAACTTTTTGGTAGACCAACTGAATAAGTCAGGTGTCCTCCCATAATATTCATACATGTTCAATGAAAAACAGATCTGGCAATCATGCTGGCCAGCAAATTTTTTTGAATATCTTGGAGTGTATGTTGCCTATAGTAGATAGGCATTATCCTGCTGAAACAGGACATTGCCTTCCTGTTGAAGGAATGGCAGCAAAACAGTTTGAATCATGTTCTGGCCATACCTAGTACTGGTTAACACATTTCCTCTATGAACACTAAAGTTAAACAAAATTGTAACTTATGACACCCGGCCTTATGATGCCAGAGGTTGAGCATGGGTGAATACACTTTGGAAGGTACCTTTCCTAAGATCTGTCACACTCAGACAAATTACCATCAATTGCATGAAAACAGATCTGTTAGCATTATTGGACACTACAGAGTGCTATTTGATCCTCTAGGTGACTCTGTGATGATAGCACAAAAGATTGCCTGACAGTGCTGTGGTATAACTGCAAGTTTGATGAAAGGTACATGTATATGTAGTATGATAATGATTCCTGATAATCTATTGATACACTTCAATCTGTGCTGTAGACACCATGCAGTCTATCATCTTTACAGTGCATTGATTTTGGCAAGTGTCTGTACTTTAAGGCTCTCCAGTTGTAGGAATATTTATTTGACCACTGTTGCCATCACTGAGACACTAGATGCATTACATCCCACATTTGCAGCATTTCTCTGAAATGAATATCCAGCTTCTCAAAAGCCCATAACCTGGTCCTTTCAAATGGTTTTTAGTGAATAAAAGGAGCCTGTCTTTCACCTTACTGAACATTATCACAGTATATGTCACTATCTAAAGCTCAATACAGATAGTGAACTAGTATGAATGTTACTACATAGCAAGATGGCTGCAGACTGAAAATTATATCAGAACATCTACCATCTCTTGTATAAATATACTATATCCAGGTTAAAGTCAGACTTGTCTTTCAGGGTTTATATTTTTTGTTTTTTGGCGGGGGGGGGGGTTCATTTTATTTTATTTTCCGTTAGTGCATTTATAATTTGATTCTGTAAAACTAATTTTATTAGAATATCAAATTTATATACTATTTCACCTTTTTATCGATATAACTGAACCCTATAGATGATTTCATTTCTTTGTTAATAAAATGTTTATTAAATCTCTCCTGAAGAATTTTATTCCTTTTTATTTATCTATTTTTTGACTAGATGGTACACTTTTTGGCTTTGAAACAAGGCATTTTATATTTCTTTATAATCTTTTACAAGTTTTTGCAATATTTGATGCTAATATTTTTTACTTGTCCTTCCTGATGTTTTAATTTTTCATCAAATAAGAAAATAAAGGCCCTTTTATTGCACCATTTTTCTATTTGTGTTTTTTGTCTGTTTTATCTTTCATTTCAATTTGTCTTCATTTCACTTAGTGAATTTACAACTTGCTCTGTTTTCTATCCTGCTTCTAGGAGGTGGTAAGTATAATCTGTGTTCCTTTCGCAGCAGTAGCATGACTTTTTTCCCAATGCTTCTCTGCATGTAAAGGTTACTTTTTTTCTTACAGATTTCTCCTCCTCGGCCTATTTTGTTCTGAGATCATTTTGGAGATCTTGTTCTCTTCATCTGATCTTTGCATGTAACTTTCAAAATATTTTGCATGTAACATTAAAAATATACCTTTAAAAGAAACATTTATCTAAAAGATTTTATACACAGAATTTTTAACTGTATATCTTATAATTTGTATATTTGCTTAATCTGTAAATTTGTAGCTTAATTTTGTCAATTAATGCTACATTTTGCATCTTTATATATGTGTAGAAGTAGAGTCAATTGACATTTTTGCTTTTTAGTAAACTTAATTACTACCCAATTGTTCATTTCGTACTTTAAGATGTTCCCCATGGAAACCATGTTTCTACTGCTTCATGTAGATTATTGATTCTGCATCATCCATGCTTTTAGTATAAAGAATATCTATTCCAATTGTAAACAAACACATTGCTATTTTATCTACACAAATGCATTCATATTATTGAAGACAATTAACAACTTAAGCTTTTCTTGTTTTTTAATTTGTTGTCTCAGTGTGATGTCAAAATTATCTAAGAACAGTCCAAAGTTCCTGATATCTCTGTGTGTGTGTGTGTATATATATATATATATATATATATGTATGTATATTTAGGCAGCATTTCTTCGTTAATGCAAATTTCATTAAACATAAGACATTTTATGCCTACATATTTTCTTCTGGATCCGTTCGAATTCCCGTATTACTTTTATCGTATTCGGGGGGAATTGATTTAGGTATTGTCCATAGTTGTATGTATCCCTAGTACTTTCTGCCCGACTTTGGGCCATCATCAGGGGAGAATCTATTACAAAAGTGATGTAACTTTTGTTTTAGCAAATTACTACTGTGTAAGGACGTCTTTGCCATTGAAGATTATGGCGTTTGCTTTTAAATATATAAATATATATAAATATATATGAATTTAAATGTCCCTTAGGAGATTGTATCTCTGATAATAATAATATATATGTTGGTTTAACCTCAACTACCCTGTCAAGGAGACTTACAATGCACCTTTCTGACACAAGTTCAATAGCTCAGCATTTAAAAAAACATTCATGCCTAACAACACAACTATGAAAAATTCTCACCGACAACACAACAATACTCGAACATCAAAATGATAAACAAAAACTTCAGATTCTCGAAGCACTATATATTAGAAACCTGCAACCAGCACTTAATAGAATTAATTTTTAAACCAGTGCTAATGTACTTAAATTTCTTTAGCTACTGGCACTATTTACAGAATTACATTTAAAAGCAAACGCCATAATCTTCAACGGCAAAGACATCCTTACACAGAAGTAATTTGCTAAAACAAAAGTTACATCACTTTTGTAATAGATTCTCCCCTGATGATGGCCCAAAGTCGGGCAGAAAGTACTAGGGATACATACAACTATGGACAATACCTAAATCAATTCTCCCTGAATACAATAAAAGTAATACAGGAATTCGAACAGATCCAGAAGAAAATATGTAGGCATAAAATGTCTATTATGTTTAATGAAATTTGCTTTTTTATATATATATATATATATATATATATATATATATATATATATATATATATAATTGCATTTCACATGGTACTAATACCCTTGGGAAAGGTATGAATCCAATTATTCTCCCTCCAGCTATGGGTAAATAGTTGGACAGACTAGGTTCTTCAGCCTTTGTGAGGCAACTAGTCTAGGAGAAGGAAAACTCTGAATTCAAACCTGTTAAACTCCACTTAAAAAAAATTGACCTTGTGTCATATCCTGCCTGAGTGGAGGTGTTGGTAAATATATATATATAAAGTTTTGAGTACTTTTTCCTGTTATTTAATATTGATAAGAAAGAATAAAATGATAAAGCCCAATATTTTAATGTAAACCAATGCATATATTCATTTTTAAATTGTTTAACTGTCAGTTTTGTTCATTGTTGTTAATAACCAATAATGAACAAAATAGCTATGGTCTATATTTAGATACTGAACTTTACTATTTCAGTTTTTCTTGACAATGGTAGATAACTGAACATACTCAAAACTCATATTTACATGAATTTTGGGCAGTTCTCATGTAATTTTGATGCAACACTCTAACAACTAATAATAAAACAGGGAAAGCTCATAAAAAAAACATAATAGACTTAAAAACATGCCTGATAGAAAAATCGATTTTTATATAAGTTATATAGAATATATAAATAATGAACTCTTTATTCTGGTTTACTCATAATTACTTGTAGCATTGTTTTATCAGAAAACTATATGAATTTATAAATAATAAATATATCCATGTATAAACTGTTGGTCTGCATTTGTGTCAACTTTATTCCTATTTGTCATAAATATACATGTAGTGTTGAAGATAGTATTTGGGTATCTTGCTGATCGGATAACTATTTGTACATACTTTTCATAGAATGAAACTATGTTGAAGACATTTGAAGATTTCTGCTTGATCTGCTTTCTTTTCTGTTATTGTTAATTCATCAAGCTTAATGAGCTTTTCTAAGCAAAATGCTTATCTTGAACTGAGTTGATATAGCATTATGAAAAGAATGATTTAAAGTCATGATGATCTGGCCTTATAGTATTGCAGATCCAGATCAGTAAGATAATCACTTAATTGCTGATATTTAAAGATATCTAAATTTAGAAAAAATAGAAAGAGAGGGAGCAGCCTTGTAATGTTGATATGATGATCAATAACAGAGATGGATTTCCTACTTTTAGCTTTTAAAGTGAAAGGGGATTTCCATGTCTTTTAGTTTTTTTTTTTAATTTCATGGAATGTTCTTGTTTATAGTAAATATTCCTTTGGACTTTATAGAAGGTGAGTATCATTGTGTAGAGGCAGCAAGTATGTTAACTTTGCATGTCTTGTATATATTTAACAAGTAATTATAGTCAGATTAGAAGTAAATCAATTTAAGTGTGATATGAATTGTTTTTGTTTTTATCAAAAGATTAGCTTTTTAGTCATTTATAATTTTTTAAGATATGCTTTTATGTTAAGTTTGTTTATTTGTGACATGTACATGAAAACCATTGACAATATAACATTCAATTATTAGTTTAGATTTGTCACATTTCAATATAAATATAGCCACCTTACTTCCCTTTAAGGATTTGAACAAACGATTTGCATTTAATCATTTTGAGTTAGAAAAAATTACATTATGCAAGAATTACAAAATTGTATTGCAATCAGCATAGCAAGGTATATATATCTTGTAGTTCTGAATGCTAAATTCTTGGAAGTGGGTTGCTTTTTTTGTTTTGTTTTTTTTGATAGAATTGCAAAATGCCTATGATCCTGGGATCATTTATGATTTTGATTGGCATGAGAGAATCCAAATGAACGTTCTAAACAAGATTTTAGAAAGAAAAAAATTGTCTTGTTCATTTAACAATTCTATTTGAAAACTAGTAAATTTATTTGCATTATTAAAACTTAAACATATACAAAGTAATTGGATTTCATAATGAACATGTTGATTAGCTAAACTCAACAAGAAATATTTGCTTGTAGTTTTCTGATGTTTTCTACTCACTGTGAATATTTTCCTGTCAAGTCAGTAAAGTGTGTTAAGGCCAACACTATAAGTAATATCAAAAAAAGATATTTTCTGTTAATATTAACTTTCAAATTACTCACTTCAGTCATAAAATACAAAGTTGTTTTTATTTCCAGTCTAATTGAGAATGCTTAAATGTAAACTTTTATAATCTTTATAACTGAATTAAGTAGGGGTTATTGTTTTGTTTTGTTTTTTTTATCAAAATGGAAGATTTTCTTATTAAAGGAAAAGTTTTTTTTTCATCAAAAGTAAGATAATTGAAAATAACTATATGGACCAAAACTAAAGTTAATTCCAAAAACATTATTTTAATATTCCATGAACTCTTTAATAATAGAGAAAATTTGCTTTTGATCCATATATGTAAGTATTGCATGTTTATATAAAAATATTAATAATGTTTGCAAGGAGATACTGATGAATTTTTTAATATCAGACTGTTTTCATTGGTTTTATGACAAGCTTCTTGGTTTGTATATGGATTCAACCTGAGGCCACTTAAATTTCAGTTTATGACAATGCCAAATCTATAGTTAAAAAATATATTTTTTTAGATGATCATGAAGCAGATCTTGCCAGATGTTGTATTCATATCTCTCTTTATGGTATTTTGAGATGTACAATTACATAAGAGACATTTTATAAAATATCTGAAACTTTTAAATATTTAATAGCTGAACTTTTAACTCTTAAAACTCATCTCTAAAGCACATTTGCTTTGAAAAAGATTACTTTTTGAAAATATTATTACAGATTGATATTGTATTGAAATTAAAACAAAAGTACCTTGATATTGCTTAAAATTTCCAAAGATACTTTTTTGATTGCTGCCATAAGAATTTTATCTGAGACATGATGAATTATTACTAATCATATTTCATTCATTGTATCTTAATCAAAATAGTTTTTTTGTGCAAATAAAAACCTGTTACTGGTTCAAATTTAAATCACAAACTGACCATTTGTTTTTGATAGTATTGCTAATTTAAATAGAATAGCAAATAATTTGAAATTTTATTTTATTTTTTATTTGACATTTAATGAAGATATACTCAATGAGACATTTACTTTTGTTTTTATGTATGAGAAATAGCTGACCAATCCCTTCACAATGCTTTACATTCCAGTGACATAGAAAGTGTCAGATTACAAAAGGAAATTTCTTGTTGATTCATCAAAAAGTGGAATGAATTAGTGACTAATATATTCATTCTACCTTAAATTTGAACCACATGATTGTAAGTTTATTAATGAAGGAAATAAAATTACTGTTCCTTATTTGTTTGTGAGGATTATTAAAAAATTGCTTTTGTATTAAGGCAGTACATATGGCATTGTTTCCAAATCAGTCCAAGAATAGCAGTACACTATCTTCATAACATGGTTTTTAGTATAACAGAGCAGCCAGAAGAAATTCTCATTCATCAAAGATGTAGAAAAGAAGACAACTTATCCTATATGACAAAGCAAGCATGTATATGCCTGACATGCAAAATAAGTGGTACACCCAAGAGAATGAAAAAAGAAGCATGGCCGCTTTAACACATCAATTTAAAAAGAAGCAATTCATTAAGGAAAACAAATCTACAAAAATACTAAAAAAGCTGTCGGGTAACCAGTACTTATGAAAAATCAGTTTCCAAGGTTTTCTTATTCAAAGTGCACTTTAAAACAACAAAAGTATTTTGATGTACTTTGTACATAAATTCAAAAATGAATTTCAAAAGGGATGTTTATATTTTAGCTTATAAAAGATGATTCAAACTGCTAAAGATTATTTTTCTCCTTGCAAGTTCATCACACCAATTTTAACTGGTAGTTTTTTGCTGAAGTTTAAGTAAGAGCAACAAGCGTCCTATCAGTATTGAAATTCTGGTTGTGGATGACAAACTATTTGGGTTCAACTTGCTGCTCAGATTTGATGCCATCAAAAAGTTGGGAGGTGTATGTGTGACCTGTGATGGGACTGTGAGCTTTACCCAACTAGACCAACCCTTGGGTGCAGCCATTACCATCAATGAGCCCAACTTTCATGCAGAGTATGGCCTGAATCAGAAAATTTGGGTTGTCCTAGAAGTGATCCAGCTACAAAACAGGCTAGCAGAATATCCCACTCTTAAACAGCTTCAAGAGAAGTAGAATCACAAGCTGCAGACCTAGATGAATAACAGCTGGCTGCTCCCATACCCTAAGGATGAGCTTGGATCCCTCAAGGGTCTAATTCCACTGATGGTCATATGGATGATTTTTTTATGGAGTGATGAACAATTTAAAGTACTAATCACTCAAAATTCCTAAATTTCAATTCAGAAAACTGTATATACATTTGACATACCATCTCCAAATTTTCCCTTACAACTATTTGGACACGAGAACAACACTCTTTTCATAGATAATATAGCTACATGCCACACAGTAAAAAAGAACTGAAAATGATGCTCATTACTATTCAGACTACTGGATTGGATTGGAAAAAATGTTCAGAAAGCCTATAAAAAATTTACTTTGTGGTTTTGATGCAGTCTGGTCTGATATCCCACCAGAGAAAACAGAGGCCTGATAAATCTAATTGAAATAGTAAGTTTTTAATTTGTTAATGGCAAACCAACAAAAATTCAATTTGTATAATAGTCATAAATTGTTTAGATTGTTCAGTAAAAGTGTGCATATATAAATGTATACACACAGGGTGCAATGGGTCAATTGTCATTTAAGTTATACAAAAATGAAAATAACATTGACACCTCACTTTATCAGGTATATAGATCAAAATTAGATGAAAATATCTGGAAATACTATAAATTTGATTTATTCATAGAAATCACCATTGACTTTAACCATTGCCTCCAGATGACTCTGGAATCTCCTGCAAACCTTTTCAATAATCTCCTAGTTTAAATAGTTAAATACTGCTATTGTCATTCCCTTCAGTTTATACTCAGTTTTGTTGGTATCTTGCTCAATTATAAAAATCTGTTAAGCAGCCAGGCATTAGGGATGATGTGGTCACAGAAATTTTCTGACAGCCAAGACTGGGTTCTCCTGCTTGTGTTGTATTTATGTTATAACCACAGAGAATTTAGAATAGGTGTCTAGGGTCATAACACAAAAATAACTTGTAAGCAAAATAGTCAAATAAAACGAGAGGTTTGTAAATACTAACCTAAATTTATTTACAGGCAATGTACAGGGGACGAGGAGGCATGCAAAGGTAAAAACAAAATAGTAACGCATGGGCAGGAAGGGGTGAAAGTAAAAATATAGGCTATAACCAATATGAAATGTATTTGGGTTTAAAAATTAGAAGATTATTCAATGTCTGGCCAGTGAAAACAAACAAAAACCCAAATAAAACATTGAACACAGCAAGTAAAAAGGTTACTGGTATGTTCCTTTATCTCAGGAGAAATTTCAGCGCCGTCTTACTCTGTTAGAAGTTGAAATCATTCTAACTAAACTGCCAGAGACATAATCATCACCTGACCAAAATAGTAGTGGTCTCAATTCATAGGACAAGGCCAAAAAGGGGGAGTCCTGTTGTCAGACATAGGGTCTTCAAGCAGCCACCTTCTCAATCCAGGGCAGTGCTACAGTTGCATACAGAGAAAAAAAACAACAGCAACAACACTGATGTATAAAGATATAATATGCTTCTTTTCTTGTTTTTTTTTTATTACCCAAAATGTGTGTATGAGTAGAGTAAGAGCGAATCAGAGATGATTGAAATACAAACACACAGAGGCAGTGGTATTTCATTGAAACCTCTCTGCCTTTCTGCTTCACTCTGTCTGGGTCAAAATTTTTCCTGTTTTATATAATTTTACGGATGCCCACACAATCATTGTGGTCTCATGTCCCACCTTGTATTGCACATGGAAACACATCATGCCACCAACACAACATACTCAGCACTTTCACTGAGAAATATCTGCATCCTGTTTACCTTAGGAAACTGGTGAACATCTTGTTATGCCACCCATGCAACTTACACAGCATTTCCGCTGGGATATCATCCTGTTTACCCTAGGAAAAAGCACACATCCAGTTATGCCACCCATACAACTTATGTGGCATGTCAAATGAAATCTTCCTGTTGCTATCCAACGCTACTTCTTCAAGATACTTAATGTAGACCTCTCTGTTGAGTCTGAGGTCATAGGGGAAATCAATAGAGGGGTAAGCACCCTAAACACCATGGTTGTTTCTAAGCTGTACAGCTGGGTAATGAAAACCATTTTGAAATTTCTGGAAGATTGAATTATGGCATGGTGTTGCTTTCCTTACAGACATTGCCCAACTGATACAAGTTTACTCCACAGCAAACAAAACCTGGTACAAAATGCATGAATGAAATTAATAATTTAGAAGTGCAAAATTTACCTATTTTACCCACTCTGTGTGTGTGTATATATATATATATATATATATATATAATAGGAAAACAGCAGGGCTTGATGAAATATCCACCAGATGTATGGAAGATCAGGGAATTCAACGACATACTGTTTCGACATTGTAATGCTTTATATAACCAGAACACACATGAACAAAGGGATGCATCCTCTCTTTGCCTAAGAAAGGTGACCTCAAAATAGCGAAGAACTACCAAGGTATAACCTTTATATCCATAGCGGTCAAGATCTACAATGCTCTACTATGCAACCACATAGATCTCAAAAATTAAGAAAATACCTAGGAAGGACCAAAATGGCTCTCAGAGAAATCAATTCGCATCACAAATTTTGACAATTCATCAACTTCCAGAAGGTGTATTTACAAAACACCTTGAATCAGCAATATTATTCGTAGACTTCTCCAAGGCATTTGACTTCATAAACAGGGGAAAGATGAAGCAAATATTTCTCGCCTACAGCCTCCTCAAAGTGTGGTACTATAGCTTCACGACACCTAGTTGGCCGCTGGTTTCGTGATTACCACATGTGTCGACTGGTCTTTCTCTGTTTCTTTCCACGCCCACGTTGCTTTCAGATCCGAGGAAAGAGAAGATGGTTGAGGTCCAGTCGATGAAGGTTGGAATTCGTGTTGGAGAGATGAAAAAGTTGCCAAGCAAATTTTAAAAATGACGAAAATAAGGCGTTTGTTATAAACAGTAACAAACGTTTATTTACACAGTTGTTTAGATAATTTTTAGTCAAACACCACAAACTGGGAGTGAAAGTAGTTGACTGGCGGAGTTTTAACTGCAATTAGGCAGTGCAATGGCAACGGATTTGGTTCTTTAAGCGGCGAATTCCTGAACCAACTCAATTTTTCGCTTTGGGTGTCCTCCATTTATGGGCCCGAATCCTGAATAATCAGTTTCTGATTGGTCAGCCAATGGGGACTGCCGACCAATGGCTATCATCGTAACAATCCCCCCGGTTTGCCCCTGATTGGTTTAGACAATCGGCCAATCAGCCACAGTCATTGGGAGGGGCCACAAGGAGCAGTCCCGTGGTTAGCTGACCAATGATTTAGTGATTCAAGGCCTTGTGCCAAACTTGGTGACACCAACCCAAATTGTCCGCTATTTTAAAAATACATCTTTTTATTTAAAGTTTGAAATCCGATGGCTCTCTTGACAGCTTTTTGCAGTTGTGCGGATGTTTATTTTTTTGGTGACAGATTTATAGGTCAACAAGCCCTGATCGGATCTCAAACTTTTTCGTACTTAATCACTTGATATTTATTTTATACACGGTTCTCAAAAAATACTTGGACACCCAAAAATGAATTTATTTTTAATAAAATACTTATTATCATGATTTAATAAAATTAATTAATTTCCTTTAATTAATTTCGCCAGCCAACTCCTTGACACTTAAATGAAAGTGTCATAATGAAAAAATGATGCTATATAAAAAGACGAAAGTAAAAGTCCACTCACTAGATAGAAACACACACACATATATATATATATATATATATACACACACACAAAAATATATATACACACACAGGTGTATGTAGACATATGTATATGTCTGTGTGTGTGTGTGTATATATATATATATATATATATATATATATATATATTGTTACCTTCTAAGGCCCCCTTTTCAACTTGTCCTTTGGAGCAGACTTCATGTCTCCTCTGTGAACTAAGAGTGAACTTTTCCTTACTTTTTGATCTGGGTCATTTTGAATACTATCTTGCATGGCTCATTGTTTGTTTCCCTCAGCCGCCTTTTTGGCCTTGTCCTTTGAATTGAGACCACTACTATTTTGGTCAGGTGATGATTATGTCTCTGGCAGTTTAGTTAGAATGATTTCAACTTCTAACAGAGTAAGACGGCGCTGAAATTTCTCCTGAGATAAAGGAACATACCAGTAACCTTTTTACTTGCCGTGTTCAATGTTTTATTTGGTTTTTTGTTTGTTTTCGCTGGCCAGACATTGAATAATCTTCTAATTTTTAAATCCAAATACATTTTCCATGCGTTACTATTTTGTTTTTACCTTTGCATGCCTCCTCATCCCCTGTACATTGCCTGTAAATAAATTTAGGTTAGTATTTACAAACCTCTTGTTTTATTTGACTATTTTGCTTTGTGTTATGACTGCGTAGGACCAAGTCTACCCCTAAACACCTATTCTAAATTCTCTGTGGTTATAACATAAATGGGGGCTCAGCCAAAAAATTGGAAAAAAAATATATGTAATAATTAATAACAAACAATAATTTTTACTGCTAATGGAAATTTACTGATAGAAAAGCCTAAGCTTTTACAAAATCATGCCTTTCTCTGTCGTTGATTTTTTTGTCAAATCCCAACCGGGAAGACGAATTTAAGACCCTGACAAAAGAGAATTTATAGGAATTCGTTGTACATTTCAACCTGCAAGCAAATGGACAGATGAGGAAGGAGGAAATAAAAAAAATTGTAGCAAGGAAATTAGTAGAGGAGGAAATAACAAAATGTTATAACACTGACGAAACCCCTCCTCAAGACAATATGCTGTTACAAATAGAATTGGGGAAATTAAAGATTGAAGTGGAAAGATTAAAGTTACAGAATGGTAATTCCACTTCTAACCCTGTTTTCAACGTAGCAAAAAAAAATAAGATTAGTTCCAAAATTCGCCAGAAAATCTGTAGACAAATATTTTTCCCAGTTTGAAAAAATAACTGAAAATTTAAACTGGCCATGCCATTTCTGGCCCACCCTAATACAAAGTAGTTTAACAGATAAAGCTACTGAAGTATACTCTTCCCTTAGTATTGAGGACTCAGCAGACTATACAAAAATAAAAACGGCCATACTAAACTACAGGCAGCATTTTAGAAAATTAAAGAAACTCCCAAACCAAACCTTTGTGGAATTTGCTAGGGAGTAGGAAGATGTATTTAACCAATGGTTAAGGTCAAAAAATGTGGACGGTAGTTTTGAGAAATTGCAGCTGTTAATCCTTATCGAGGACTTCCAGCAATGGTTTTCCCATGAGCTAGCAACCCACCTTGGTGACAAAAACTTGGATTGGGTTGATGAAGCAGTAGTCATTGCCGACTCCTATACCATAACACCCGACCAAGCAAAAATTATAATATGAAAGTGACAGCCAGATCAGTCACTCATCCCCTTCCCCCTTCTCAAGCAAAATTTGGTCTAGGCCCTTTCTCCAGACAGAAAATGGAGCGTTTTCACAGTATGCCTGGAAAAGATTCTCCAATTACTCTTACCTTCTCTAAAAGAAGTGGGCACATTATATCAAATTGTTTCAAACTGAAAAGGAAACAGGAGACTGAGGGCACTCCCATATCCACATGCCTTCAATAAAAAGTACACTAAGGAGAGGGTTTTTGCCAGCTCAAAAACTCCCACTAAACAGGAACCTAAACCAAATCTCCTGTTAGAAAATTACAAACCTTTCCTTTCGAAGGGAAGGGTCACTGTCGATGCTGGTTGTTACAAACCCATTCAAATATTGAGAGACCTGAGCATCTCCCAAACACTGCTGTTGGAAGGTGTGCTACCCTTATTGAAAGCAACCTTTACAGAAAATGCAGTGTTGTTGCAGGGTGTTGAACTGGGAAACATTAGTGCCCCACTTCACCACATTCATATAGAATCAGACCTAGTAACTGGCCCAGTTATTGTTAGTATTCGGCCCACTCTCCCTATCAAGGGTATTTCCATGATACTCCGAAACGATTTAGCCGGGTGGGGTAAGGCCAGACCCTATTGTTACAAACCTACCAAATGAAAATAATAGCTACACGAGCCATGGCAAAAAGACATGCTGAGAGTGATGCAGAATATGTACCACTCTTAGATGACTCCCTAAATATAAATGAGACCTTTATATCTCACTCCTTTCCAGGGAAAGGAGTAGCGCCCTCTCCTACACCTTGGTGTAGTAGCTATCGAAAAGGACCCTTCAGGTCACCCCCGACTATGGTCGCCAACTTTACTTATATCTCATCAGAGGGAGCAGGATCTGGTAACCAGTCATACGCAAAATTGTAGCAACCTACATGGCCTAACAATTATGGAAGAAAACGTGGGTAATAATCTCAGCCATGATAGGCTAATTGCTGAGCAAGGAAAAGATCATGATCTCATCCCTATTTTTCAAAGTAGCCTACCTAGTTGTGATGCAAATATGAAGATTAGGAATTTTAAACTTGGAGACAGTCCTAATGTTTTTACCAATCCCAAATCAACCCCTACAGGCAAAATTCTTTGGTCTCTATGTAATAGAGAAAAAAAAATAGATGACTTAAATTATGTAGTCCTCACTCCAGATTGGCATAAGAAAAAGAGGATATGTCACATCAATATGATAAAAGGTTATATCGAGAAAAACAACTCAAATATTAAACCTGCCCTTATGTTAACAGATAATGGGAAAGGTAATGATCCAAATCAAAATGGACAAAGTGACATGACTGATAATAGAGAATATATCCCCCACCTAAAAAATTCAGAAATTGTAGGAAATATAGAAAGAAAAAAAAAGAACATTTACCTAGTAGTAAACAACAGGATATTCTTAGTTTGGTCAGTGATTTCAGAACAATTTTTCTTGATGTGCCAGGGAAAACTACGGCTGCCCTGCATGACATCTAGGTGGGTGATGCGAGACCCATTAAACACCCCTACCACCTGAACCTAATCGAGCTTCAGCATCTCAAAAAGGAGATTAAATATATGTTGGACAATGACATCATTGAGCTGAGCAGCAGTGAATGGAGTTGCCCATGCATTCTGCTGCCCAAATTGGATCTTATAGGTTTAAGACGGACTACCGTAAGCTGAATGCTGTGACGAAGTCAGACTCATTACCAATTCCCAGAATTGACGACTGCATTGACAAGATTGGAAATGCACAATATGTCAGCAAAGATGCCCGTGGTGTAATGGTTATCGTTGTAGGAAATGGACACGGCGACACAAGTTCAAATCCTGGACGAGACTGATTGCATTTAACATAGCACTAACACCCTTGGGAAAGGTATGAATCTAATTATTCTCCTTCTAGCTATGGGTAAATAGAGGGCTGACTATGTTCTTCAGCCTTGTTGAGGCAACTAGTCTAGGAGAAGGAAAACTCTGAATTCAAACTTGGTAAATTCCGCTTGAAATTTGACCTTGTGTCATATCCTGCCCGAGCGAAGGTGTTGGGTAAATATGGATATTTCAGCAAATTTGATCTTCTGAAGGGCTATTGGCAAGTACCACTAACTGACAAGGCAAAAGAGGTTTCTGCATTTGTTGTTGATGACAACTTATACCAATACAAAGTGATGCCTTTTGGAATGAAGAATGCCTCTGCTACATTTCAGAGAATGATTCGTCTCCTTCTTAACAATCTGAGAGGTCGCGAAGTCTACATCAAAGATGTGATCATTTACAGCATATATATATATATATATATATATATATATATATATTCTTTAAGAAAAACAACAAAACCGGTCACATAGGATTATAAATTTATTTCCATCCTGTTACGCATTTTTGAAATTTTCAAAAACACGAAAAAAAATTAACAGGACTTCTTCAGATCTTTTTGATAAAAAAACTAGAATAGACACAGAAAAAGGTGGGAGGGGATAGAAGAGGGGTGAAGAGTTATATCCTCATTTAGCCGACTTCTGTTTTGTTTTTTTTTAATTTTGGTTAGAAATATAGTAATTTTTTTTTTTTTTTTTTTTTTTTTTTTTTTAATTTTTAAATTCTAATTACATTTTGACTTAAACTACAGATCTAATATTAAAATAGATTTTTAACTTTATTCAATAACTTTACGTAATGATACAGTAATGATTATATTAAACTCAAGATTTAATTTAATTTAAAATTTTTTTAAAAAACAAAACTATTTAGAACCTATTAATCTGTTACACTTTTTATGATTAGTACATATATATGATATGTTTTTTCACAATTTTCTATCTAACATTTTATTTTATTTATTCATTTATATTAATTCTCAGTTTAACTCTGGTTTTTTTTGTTTTTTTTTTTAATTTTAATTATCTATAGTTTAAATTTAGCCCTCTGTCTACACCTAGCTATTAATTCACTTCTCTTATTTAATAATTTTTTCGGCTCTGGAAAAAGCAAAATGTGCATTTTTTTTCTTCTAAACACAGATTGCATCTACTGTCGAAAGACTTTGGAGTATTTGATCTTTTTAATATGGACCATTGAATCTCAGGGGTTAAACCTTTATATTTCAAACCCCAAAAATGCTTAAAGCAGTTTGATGTTTTTAGATGTTCATAGGAGAAAGAGTATTTGTGATTGCCATATGTAATTTTCCATTTCGTGGACGATATACCAATATAAGTTTTCCTATCATTTATATCCTCTTTTGGGTAAATAATTCCTGTATATACTACATTATCTAAATTACATAATCCATTCACAGGACAAACACTTTGAGATTTACAATTACTTTCTATTTTTTTACTATTACTATTATTATTTGCTCGGTTCTGAAATTCCTTAATTATCTCTTTATTATGATATTTTATTATTTGAGAAATATTTTTTGTGCAGGAGTAACTAATTTTGAAAGTTTTTTTATTAAATATTTCATGTAATATATTCTCATGTTTAAAGAGTTTATCTATCAGTTTCAAAAAATATTTACCTACATTTATACTAGCTAGTTTACAGAAAGGGGGGTTAAAACATATAATTTTTCTTTTTCTATCTTTATTTTTATGATTGTACTTATTTTCTTTATTAATATCATTAGGCATATTTTCTTCTAAATACCTAAACTTTTCCTTAAAACCACTATTTTTAAGGGCATCTCTATACATCTTACTACTCTTGTTGAAAATTTTCTCATTTGCTGATAGTTTACATATTAAGTTTACCGCTTTTGGGACTTGTTTAATTATGTTTATAGGGTGATTAGAATTAATATTAATATATGATGGGTGCTGATTAGTTTTTATGAACGGTTTATAAGAATTATTTGAGACGTCTAGAGTCACATCCAGGAAATTATTATTAGATGAGACTTCTATCTTGGATATATATGTGTGTGTGTATATGTATATACACACACATATATATATATATATATATATATATATATATATATATTGTGATGCGGTATAAAATATTTATCCCAAGACGGGAGTTTATTTTTCGCACGTTTGAAGACAGGGCTGCCTGGCACTTGATCCCTCGCAGAATAAGTCCTAGTTAAGAGTCCTTTCTTGGGCATATAGGAACTGGCAGATAATGTAGGGGTCAATTTGGGGCTAGACTGACCGCCGCTGGCAAGGGGTTTCCAAATTTCACGTTACACACACCCACCAGACCACTACCTCTTCCCACCTCTAGGATACTGGAAGATATGGGCCTCTAGGTTCAGATATGATAATAATTATTGTAGTTGACAATTCCAGTTTCCCGTGTAATATTTTTAAAGGCGAGTAGGACATTTAGCGAGAATAACATGAGGCGAATGAAGCTGAAAAGGAACATGCAATAGACAACTTGATAGGCAGTCAACACAATGAATAAATTTCGACACGAGAGATATAAAATATAACAAGGTTTTTATTACATGCAGACACACATATTTAACGTGTTGGCTATATTATCAGCAGATAATATCAAATATACAAATGTCTTTCTTCCTTATTCTTTTCTTTCTTCCTTCTTTAAATTGAGAGAGAGAGAGAGTATATAATTGCTGTACTTAGGAAGGGTGTAAGGAGAAACAGCTTTAAGGTTTACTTAGCTTTTCGACGACGGGTTTCTTTTGAGAGTATTTTCTCTTTTACGGGCTTGTGGGATTTTTTTACAGCTTGGCTTGAAGGCATCAGTTCTTGTCCAAGATTCTTTCCGCTTCTTCACCCGGAGTCTTGGCCACAGTGTCCACACATCTTGTCACCTCAACTGCTGTCCTAAAACTGATTTCCTTATCCCTATTTCAGCTGACGGAAAGGGTGCTACTTCCGCTTTAGAGTACTGGCCAATCATTTGGCCTCTTTCTTCTTTTTTCACCCTGTCAGGTAATTCATTCCGACTACTATATGTCCATATACCCACTTCTTTATCCATCCGGTCACAGAGTGCAAACATCTGTTGGCTTTCATTCTGACCTGGATTTGTTACTTCGGCCTTGAGGAATTGACCTACATTCCTATTCCTCTTTTTAACGGTCAGGCTTTGGCAGCCTGTGAATTCAAACAGGGAGGGGTACGGGAAATTCCTTATTTCTCTCCTCTCAGTGGTAGACCACTTGACAATATATACACACATATATATATATATATATATATATATTTATATTTATTTATTTTTTATATATATGTGTCTGTGTATTTGTATATAATTTTTTTTTTCTTTTATACAACGTATGAAAGAGCGTGCGATACCTTGTCCTCATCAGCTGCCAACCAGGATGATAACACTGTTTCTGTAGCTTAAGATGGTACTGCTACTCCTTTTACCTCCGGACAGAATATTTAAAAGAAATATATATGTATATATACACCAGATCAACTAAATGCAGACATTACATTGGACATTCGTTCATCTTTATTTTAGTGCAGTTTGTGATTTAAAAACGCGTTTACTTTCGGCTGTTGATGTCAAAGCAACCGTTTTTTGATTTTTCATAATCACACAAGAATGGTGGTTCCGCATGTGTTTCATTCATGTTTAAATCCTTTCTATATCCGTCATCTATTCCATTCGTTTTCCTTCAGTTTTATCTTTTTTATGTGTTACTGCACTAAAACACTCGAGACAAACGTCATATTTAATTCTGCTGAAAGATGTTATTTGTTGATGAATGTAGCCTTTAAGATGGGTGGTGAGCAAAAAGGGAGCTCCTGGTTTAAGTTTGTCCAAGTAGCTATCTGATTGCCCTTGGGCCACTAAATGGGCTAATGAATTCTGTGGGTTTATATATATATTTGTTTATACTGTGGGTATATATATATATATATATATATATATATATATATATATATATATAAAGTAAACCCCCTCTAGGAAAAAGAGGGATTTGCTTCTCTTTAATCCACAACAAAAAGGAAAAACATTCTGAGAACAAAAGTCAGTTCAAGTTTCATTGAGTACCCCATTTTCCAAACCTTGTGCTCATACGTTCTCTGAGGAAAGCAATATGCTGGAAACATACTCATAGATAACATGTATGTTAGACAAAAATAAATGAATTAAAAAAAAAAGTACAAATCCCTATATGGAACTACCTTTTTAAAAATATCCCCATATATATATATATATATATATATATATATATATACTGTTCGCCAATGGTCCGAGATCCTGTGGTTCAATCCTAGATCGAGTCATACCAAAGATTAAAAAAATGCTACTTGATACCACATTGCTAAGCACTCAGTATAAATTCTTTCACTTTTCACTAGTAAGCTGTTTCTAGGCACCTGTGGTGGTGTAATGGTTAGCAAGCTCGACTAGCAAACCTACACGAGTGAGTTCGAGTCTCATTGGGTGACCTTTCATATGGCCTTGTGCCACATCTAAGCAAAAAGCTTAGTAAATTTCCACTAGTAAGCTGTTTCTGTTAATAAAGAAAAAACTTATACTAATTGTTCACGTTATTATTTTCCTTTCATAATCTCTTAAATAAGTTTTTAACAGAATTTGCTATAAATAAACTTAATTTCTTGTTGTCAATGTTGGACACAAAGAGTCTCCAAAGAAAACCTGACACTCTCTGCCCTTGTACATCTGGCCGCCTTAACCAAACCATATGTCTGAAAGGAAAGAAAAAAGAAAAGTTGAATGTGAACGGAAATTTTATATATATTAGACTGGAAATGAGAAAGATTGTGAAAGTATGATCAGAGTAATGATGTATATATAAGACTAAGGAACAAGACAGTTGGTGGTTCATTTTTTTGTTTTTTGTTTGTTTTTTTTACCTAGAAAGATGAATGCAAACACTGAGAAACTGTGAGAGACCTCAATTTTTTGTTGCAAGCTATTTTCAGACTACAAGCTGTTTCAGCTGTTAAAATTGATCAAGTGGCTAGAGAGATAAGGCCATTCATTAGTGAAGGAGATTTAGTGGCATGGCTAAAAAAGCTGAAGCTAATAGCCAAACTGCTGAAGATTCCTGATCTTGCAAACTTTCTTCAGAGATCAGTAAGAAGGAACAATAGGATGAGGAAATAGTAGAGTTGAGGTAAGGACCCTTTGGGCCCTTTTGAAAAACTCAGAAAGGTCAAATATACTGTAGAGTTAGTTGACTTATATGCCTACAATATCAAGAGGTTGGCGGGATTCATGGAAAGTGGACTAGAGCAAATGCCAAAACTAGCTTTTGTGACGGGCTTCCCTGTTGATATATCAATTATCCAGCATTGAGAAAATGGATATTACTGAGCTTATACCAACTGCAAGGGTATTGGCAAGAAAACAAGGTCACAATAACGGAATGGTAGGAGTGGTCACACATAGTGTGAAGGACCAAGAGACAAACAGTCAATGAGGTCATCATCTAATATTTGATGCTACAGATGTTGAAGATGATACCAAATCAGAGACTGCAATGTGCCATTGAGGACTATAGTCTAATGCAAGGGTTTTGGGCATATTGCCCTCAGGGTCAGGGAAATGAGCAAGGAGAAGCTTTTGCACCAGCAGCTGCCCCTTCAACAGAATGAAGGCACAATATAGATCTCTTCCAATTATAGAAATGTTTGTGGATGACATGAGAACAGTGGCTCTTGTTGGCACCAGCAGCACAACTACTTTACTCAGTCCCTAACTTGCTTATGGATGTGGTGGAAGTAGAATCACAGTAAAAGCAGTTGACAAGACAGGTAAAGTGTAAAAGAACCCAACAGGTTGAGCTAAAGTTATGTCAAATAAATCTAACAACAGGGGTGATTATCATTGATCGCATCATCAATGGGATAGATATTATTGTCAGGATGGACGTACTTAGTAAACTTGGCAGTTTGACTGTAAAAAAATAATACAGTTAAGTTTGGTGAGATACACTGTGCTGCATCTGCCCAAGAGCCAAACTGGTGCAGAATTAATGACAGACTTCCCAGCTGAGTTTACTAGCAAGAACTGGACCATAGAATGGCACTGGATAGGAGAACCTTCAATATTAGAAAACAGGTCGAATACTACAGGAATTCCTTGGAGAACAGAGAAAGAGTGGAGTATGAGAATGAGGTGGAAAATTGTATTAAGGACGTATTCTTTTAACTTGGAGAGGTGAAGTTAGTGCTACCTTTGATAGTGGTGGTTCAGGTGACAAAGAAGGTCAGGCCAATCCTGGATTTTCACGAACAAGTATGTGGAATGTCATACTGGAAGCAACATAATTGATGTGTATGATAAGATGGGAACGTGGAGACGTTTGGCGGGAGGAACTGCAATAGTGGACCTTAAGTCAGCCTCTCTGCAGTTACATGTCACAAAGAAACTATGGCAGTACCAGCTGGTACACTATAAAGAAAGAATTTAGTCTGACTTGGTTAGGGTTTGGACTTAAAGTTGTGCCAAAAATTATGGCAGCAGTCTTGAAAACTGTGCTGGCAGGGGTTACAAAATAAAAAGGCACTGATTCATTCATAGACAACATTTTAATAGATGTGACAAAGATATCAACATTGGAAGTAGTCCAAATTCCTTAAGATGACTCACTAACAGCAAAGACACCAGAATCTTTTAGAAAGATGAGCTGTTCTGGGTCTCAAGCTGAAGAAAAAAAAGAGTGTGAACTAGTGTTCAGAAGAGGCAGTGTGATTCCGCAAATGACAGAAAGGATGAGCATGTGAGAACTGTTCTTGATGTGTGGTAAATTGGTGAGGCATTGTCCCATTGCTAGGTTGCTGTGACCAGCATGCTGCTACATGAAAAGATCTAGTAGAATGGAATGTGAGGTGGAAGTTTGAGAAGATTGTCATTGTGATGCCAAAGATTTTAGCTGCGGTGAAGAAAGAGGATGAAGTCACTGGGATCTCGCACATCCCTGAAATAAAAACTACAGGTGAAATCAAGGAGATAGGTGGTTTGATAATGAAAGATGCAGCATGGCTAAGAAAAAAGGATGACTATTATTGCATTAATGTGGCTGAATTGGATGCTATGTTAGAAGGAAATAATCCGGCTTTAAAGTGGGGCTTAAGAGAAGTAGAACTGAGGACCGATTCGGCCATAGTACTAAGCTGGGTAAACTCTACAATAGAGGAGTGGAAGAATACATATGAAAGGTGCTAGAGAAATGATAGTGTGGTGAAGATTAGAAATACTGAAAGAGGTGATCTGAATTTGGATTATGATTGAAAGCAATATTTGTGCCTTCAGAAAAGAAAACAGGTGTACAAACATGAGTAAACAAAAAATAGTTGGATGTCAGGAAGGAGCAACAGGTCCTAATATGCTGTTTTGGGACTGAAGAATTAGAGGAGTTGCATGGAATGCACCACATTGGAGTGGATAGAACTTTATATTTAGTGTGAAAAGTTGATCTTTTTGTAAAAAGGGAGGAAATACAGTGTGTGGTCTGGAAGTATATCAAATGTCTATGAACTAACCCTGCCCTAAGCAAATATGAAATAGATGAAATTTAAAATTACAAATAATTGGACAAGATTAGTTGTCAAATTACAAACTAACGCAGGAGTACCTACTTGTCAATGGTTGACTGTAGCCCTGGGTGACTGGCAATATGGAGGGAATCGCATGCAAAAACAGCAACTATGGTTACAGAAGAACTGGAAATGGTGTTTCTCAAACACAGTCCAGTAGTGGCGGTAATAATGGACGATGGTACAGTTTTCTGCTCAGAACTCCTCTAAGCAATGCTCAAAATGTGAAGAATAAGATACAAGCCATGAAGAAATAGAATAGTGGAATGGCACCCCTGGACTGTGTAAGCAATCGTCAAAAGAGAAGAGAGAAGCAACATTCTGGTACAACATGGCATCACAGGAGGACAGAGAAAAGAGTACCACAAAGGTATATTTTTAATTATGAATGGAGGCACCCAAGAAATACATCCCTGGATATCAATGAGAAGGGGCCACTCAAAATACAGATAGGTCAAGTGGTTTGGGTGAAACCACCAAACCCACAGTGTACAATGCAATGAGGAAATGGGTGATAACTGGAATACAATTGTCAAACAACATAATCATGTATAGGACGCCAAGACATATTCTAGACTTGAGATGCATGGTCTATGCAGGGGACAAGTACAAGAATGCTGAACATGGAAGTGAGACAGCACCAACTCAGAGGTCGTAATCCCCCAACATAGACACAGGACTATGTCATGTGATCTTTTGAGATCACTGGGGCATGTAGTTTAAATATAGAAAGTTGTATCCAATTTCTCATCCACAATGCTGGACACCAAGAGTCTCCAAAGAACACCTGCCACTCTCTCACTCCCTGACAATTTACACCCTTGTACATCCAAACCTTGAATCAAACCAGTTGTCTTAAAAGAAAGAAAAAAAGGAGAGTGCTGAAATTCTATATGCATTAGACTGGAAATGAGAAGGATTGTGAGAGCATGATCAAAGTAACACCCTATAAAAGACTAAAGAAAACAGTGATTTTTTTTTTTTATATTTACCATTAAATCTATTATCATTTTCATATTAAAAATTCATAATAACTGTATTGATGTACAGTGCAAGAATTACTTTAACAGATTTAAAAGCTGAAAAGTTTGTATAATGAATGGAATATCATAACATTTTTATTTACTTTTCAAAATAACTATTTTCTATTCTTAAAAGAAGCACAAAATTGTCAATTTAAATATATATAACTATTTTTGCTTGGCTAGTACAATGTTAATCTCCTCCTATTGAATGGTTACAATTGTTTTTGTTTTTCTCAGCTTTCACCTTTATTCACTTTTCAGTATAAAAATATATCCAAGAATAGGGTTTCTTTCTAAAATCATCTTAAGAATAAAACTGCTGTTCAGAAACTGAAAACCAATTCATACCTTCCTTGTATATTAAAGAGGGAATTGTATTACAAACGGAAATAGAATATATTTGTGCTTTTTGCATGCAAAAATGAAGAATTCCATTATTTGTGATATTGTATTGTTTGCAAATAATTTTGATTAGTTTTTCTTCTCCATTCACTGAATTTTGTAAGAAACATTTCATACTAGATAATTTTGATTCATGTAAACAAGATACAAAATTTCATAACTTATAAATGATGGAAGTTAAAGTGTGTATTTATGGTTATGGAAGGACAAAATTTTTTAAAAAAATACCATTTAATTATGAAATAGTTTTTGCTAAATAATATAAAAATCAATTGAAAAGCTACTGTTAGTATTTATTGTAATTTTATTTAATCACATGAGAATATACACATTTCTCATTAAGTGCTAAACTAATAGGTAATCTCGTATGTCACTTGGGATGTGTATTATGATTAATCTCTTTAAAACAAACCTCTTTGGCTTTGTATTGTAATATAAAAGTTGTTCTTCCATTGTTGTGTTTTGTTTTTTCTTTAAATTTGTTATACCATATAGCTACTAAAATCATTTCACTAATAAAATTTAAGAAATTAAAATACTGAATGAACTTCAAAGTCCTTTTGTCAAACACTATGCATTCCTATAAGCTGGACTTCAAATATTCAGTGAAATGTTAAATGTATTTTACCTGCATTTCTTTTGATTTTAATAAATACAAAAGGTAAATTTCTATTTATTCTTTTTGATTGACATTTATATTTAAGGTTAAATCTCTCTCTTAATTCCTGTGTGAAGAAATTACATTTCTCCATGACTAATGCTAAAACTTTTTCAAAGAATCCTTATTTTTTTTCTTTTTTTTTTTTTCAAATTCCTACCTCTCACAATCTAAAATATGAATTTTTATTTATTCATTTATTTTTTTGTTTTTTTGAGCAAACTTCCAATTAGTCTTTATTTCTAATATAAATACACCAGACTGTTGTTAATTTTGAAGAGACATTATTTGTAAACACTTCATCATTATGTATCCATTTATCTTATGAGTAATTATTGTTCATCCATCTTTCAAAGTTGTTGTTTCATTGTATCTGCTGATTTTATTTATCAGCACTTCATAATAATTTAGCTATTTTCATTACTTGTTTTTGTAGTGTCTATTAAAATGATGTCTGAAAAGTGCAAGCAAATTAAGATGTGCTTAATTGCTGTATCAAGACTTTATATTGTGTAGACAAACTTCTGCTACTTACTAGACTATAAATATATGATTTTCTGTATAGTCAGTTATGTTTTTATTAATATTATAAGTACAATGCAATATCTTTCATGAATGAACAAGCTGTGTTTATTGATAATGATAGAAAAGATGTATACTTATGATTCTTCCGATTTGGCTCTACCCTAATACATAGCCATTAAAATTTTTATTCAAATCAATATTGATAGAACAACTGATTGGAAATATTTTCTTTTTTTTTTTTCCCCAAGAATTCAATATGCTAAATGCCTATCAAATGATTTATTTTGTTAAAAACCAAACAGATTAATGTAATGGATCAAATATCTTTAGTATCAGATTATTTTTTCTATCCCAATTCATTCATAATATAAAGGTCTAATTATTAATGTTTGATGTTGCATATGTCAGGATTTTATATAAATCAATATCTCATTAAATATTAAAACCTTACTTCCTGTTTGATCATATTTTGATGATGCTCAATATCACTATTTAATCAAGGAGACAAATTTTGAGTATTTGATGATGATTCATGTATTTAGAAGTTTTATGCCAAATATTTTCTGAAAATTTTAGTGAGCCTCTTGAAAATATGTACAAGCTAGACTTGTTCATCAAGAGCTAGAGTATAAAACATATCATCCATGTAGCTAAACTCAAATTTAAGGTTAGAACTTCTGACAAGACCTTCAAACATCTTCATTTCAGAAATCACTGGAAAAAGTGAAGAATATATTGCTAAGTTTTTTGGGGTTTTTTGTTTTTTTTACTAGATATTAAATTGAAACTGAAAATGTACTATCCAGTATCTTCACTTGTTAACAAAGATCCTTATACAGTTCTTAAGGTAATCATCATTATCCAGTTTAATCTCACCAATCATGATGACAGGCACCTCTTTAATCAGTCCCAAATACTTAGCAGAATTCCTCACATATATTCATATCTTACTTGACAATCATAGAAGATCAGCAAAAAGTGACTCAAAGACTGACACTGAGCCAAGGCAGTTATTTATAAATCTTGATTGTTTGTCAACTATGTTTTTGTGAATAAGATTTTATATATATATATATATATATATATATATATATATATATATATATAAAGAGTGCTGTTAGTCAAAGCTGATACAAATAAAAAGTTTCCCATTTCAATTAATGTAATTTCAATTAATTTGTTTCTGCTTCAGATAATAAAAGAAAACTAATATGGTTTATAAGAAGATAATTGATTCAAATCAGCAACTAATTTAAAAACAGCAATACTCCGGAACAAAAAGTTAAGATATCACTGTAATCAGAAACCTACTTTTAAAACTTAATAGGTACATTTTATATAACTTCATCATTGATTTTTTTTTTTTTTTTTTTTTAATGCCCTTGGCTTTCTAATACCCTATACCTGAGATTACAAAATTCACAAAAATCAAGCACAAAACTCATTCAAACTTCACTCCATGGTTATTCCATTATCCTATTAAAAGAAGACTGTGAATGTTTACTGTTGTATTATTAGTATCTGATGTGATCTACCTGATCTGAAAGAGCAGGCTTATAATTACTAATAAAATAGTGCAAACTAAGTTATTGGGCTTATAATTTCAAAGGGTTGAATTTTTCCAATTCTCTTCTAAGGCTGAAAATATTCATAGTTAAGTATTTTTTAAACAGTCATTTTAATAATATATTTTTAAGATGGGGTATCATTTTGTAAGTATTTTTTCTTTTTTGTAATTTATTATACTGTGGCACTCATTTTCCCATTGGCAAAGCTTTATTTTAGAAATTGAAATATTTAACATTTTTTTGTCCGCTTTGAAAGATATTTTAATTTATGAAAAGTTTCCAATGTTGACTGCTTCTCTGCTGAGAGGTAAGACCCCCCACTCCAACAAGTGTCCTGGATATGACACTAAACAATCTGATGGTGAGGTTCCAGTAATGCTAGAGCTTTGGGGAATGCTGAGCACACCTTCATTGCTATCACTCCCAGGTCCACTCTGGCCTGGAGTGATAGCACCTGATAGGGTCCTATATTGGTCAAATAGAACTAAACTGCATACTTATACTAAACTGAATTGTTTGAAATAGAATTGTTTTTAAATAGAATTAAATTGTGTACTTATGAACTGTTTTCACATTTAACTGATTGTAAACAAAAACTATACTTATACTAAACTGAATTGTATAGATTTATTTCAGCATTAAATGACCTGAAAACGGTTGATATGCCATAAAACAACCAACCAACCAATGACAAAGTGAACATTTTTATGTGCTAATGAGTTTGAAGCAAATATTTGCTACTCACTTTAGAATCTTTATTCAATGAAATCTTCAAGAAATTTGAAGAATGATATTTACATTTTGATAATTTGCATAGCAAACTTAATGGTTGCAAAACTGTTTTATTAAAACTCACATAGTTGAGTCAAATAGATAGGTTTGGGTTTTTCCTTTATCATCTTATTTTGTGATTAAAAAAAATATAACTTCAAAATAATAAAGCATAATGAATACTCTATTGTAATATTAACTTGATAACACCCTATAATCTTATCCTAGTTCTTTTTATTTATTTATTTTTTTTTTTTTTGATGACTTTAATTCTAGCAATACAAAAAATATAAGAGACAGATAAATTTGGTTTAAAGAATTTAATAGTCCTGATATTGGTATATATTCACTTTAAGTTTTTGAAGTTACTCCTAATACTTTTATTGATGGTTATAAAAGAAACTTGAACTCTTAATGAAACCAAAAAGCCATTCAGATGTTAACATATTTTTTACAATGTAAACAGACTTTCTTAATTGAAATGAAGACAAATCTTTACTGTATCTTTTAATTGAGGCAAAATGAATACCTTTCATGCAGATATGAAGCAGTCCTTTTTGGCTCAGATCATGAATCTCTGCTAATTTTCTGTGAATATAAAGTTTTGAATAATTTAGTTAAGTTACAACCAAATAGACTTTACTTTAGGCATCTTTTTTGCAATGCACAATTATTTCCTTTGACACTAGATTATATAAGATTTGACAAGAGTGGCCTCACTGAACCACAAAAGATCCTTTTGTCAATGTTATGCTTCAGATGAATAACTCCTGCTGCCAAGTAGAAATTTTTTTTAAAGTTAACTTGGGATTAACATATAAAAGTTTTTGAATTTTAGGTTATATATCTATAAAGCAAAACACATTCAAAATAAGTGAATCAAAGTAGAGATTTTTAGGAAAACAAGTGTTCTTTTAATGAACTTTAATGAAATAAGCATTGAAAATGAAAAACTAAATTATAAGATATACAACATAAATGATAAATAGATTATATAAACAAAAATAAACAAAAATAGTTTTACCTAATGTTATAAAAAATAAACTTATCAAAATAGTTTCTTTGATTTTATCAGTTTAAAAATGTTTTCCTGAAGCTTCAAAACTACACTGAACTGTCTGTATTATTAGGACCAACTTGAAACTTGACAGCTTGCTCATGGAGATGTCAAAAGTAAAAATACATATATTGAGTGTTGCAGAAATATGTTGAACAAAAATGCTTAAGACATTTTTTTACAATAGGTATGTCATCATTCACTCATCCTGATTAAACTCCACTGACAGGGTGTAGCTTTGACAATGTCCAAAGTAACCTCTTATATCATGTCAGACATACAAAGTTATTCATTTTTCAAATTTACACACCAGATTTTTGCTATACTGATGCTGAGTTTGACTACTTTTATAAAACACTGTAATCCAAAGTAAATAAACTTCCATGAAAAAGTAAATATATGCTCAAAAACTTTAGTGCAAAAGTGGGGAAAATTAAAAATTTGCCATGGTCTGATGGTGTCAGAAAATATAATTTACCAAGGAATAATAATGAAAGAGTAGAAAGACTCTTGATGTTTTGTTCCATTATTAATCTCCCAATCATAAACACCATGTTCAAACACAAAGCACAGATGTATCACTTGGATGTCATCTGACGGAAAGAACCAAATTGACTACATCATCTGTCAACCATTGTTTTCCTTTTTATTCTTTTTAAAACAAATAAGATAGAAAATTAGTAAAATTTTTCATTTTGAAAAATATTTCAACCTCTTTCCTGTTGTAATTTATGCTGAAAATCAGTTTTCTTCTTTTGATATTGTTGTGGTGGAATCACCTACTAATGGACTCAACCACTCTCATAATACCAGAAGACGCAGCAATACGATGTCAGTCTAGATCCAGAAGCTAACCTTGCCCCCGCGTGGTTATGCGAACTAGCTTCCCATCTTATGTTCTTGTAACCATCCACCTATACTATACCGTGGTGTTCTGTTCTCTTTGTGACCCCTTCCAGAGCCATAACAGATACATAAAATGTATAACAGGTGAAATGATTATATGAATCTTAATAAAGTTATGCTTTAAAAATATTGAACTCTAATTAGTTGTCTAAATTTCTGAGATGAAGCTTGATGATTTTTATCATTAAGGGTTTTCAGACTATCATCTTCATCTTCATTGTTATTTCCACAAATGTTTTGACTGATATGTCCACTGGCCTTCTTCAGGTATTTGTCGAACTCAGGAACCTACACAGAACTTCGAACTACGTCCTTTATTGAATCCACGGAGGTCGTCTGTTCTGATTCCGTTAGCCATAACCGGGTACAAGTGTTAAGTATTCCTGTATTGTTACTCACCTGCAGTCAGGATTGAACCTGCAACCTCCAGATGATTGTCTCTTTAGAAGCTTAGCATAACGGTGATAGGTGTTGGTTCCCTATGTGTCCTGCTGGACAGTTTAGAGTGAATTTTTGGGACTTATAAACTTAATGTTCTTACTTGACTAGGATTGTGACTATCATGTATTATTTTTTACCTGTGCTCATATTCAGATTTTTTGTTTTTGTACATAATAGCAGCAATCCTAGTCAAGTAAGAACATTAAGTTTATAAGTCCCAAAAATTCACTCTAAATTGTCCAGTGGGACAGTGTAACAGTTATAGGCATTGGTTCCCTAAGCTTCTAAGGAGACAATCATCTGGAGGTTGCAGGTTCAATCCTAACTGCAAGCGAGTAACAATACAGGAATAATTAACACTTGTACCTGGTTATGGCTAACGGAATCAGAACAGACAATGCCCCGTGGATTCAATAAAGGACGTAGTTCGAAGTTGACATATCAGCTGAAACGTTGTGGAAAAAACAATGAAGATGAAGACAATAGTCCGAAAACCCTTAATGATAAAAATCTAATATAATTATTGATATAATTTAATGATCTGATTATTCATCAATCCTTTATGCCACCTGTTCATTATTTGGTTTTAGAATTTTTGGCAACTTTTAACACCAAAATTCTTGAAATTATTGGTGTTGAAGCTTTCATTAAGAACTAAAAAGTAAATTGAAAAGTATACTGCTTTGATATATGGTTTCTATATAAGGAAAATCAAAGTGATGTATTTCAACATTAAAACATGATTAGATAACAAAAATAAGTCCTAACTTTTTTAAACAATGTGCAAACTGAAAGGCAAATCCAAAAAGTTAATAATCAAGGATAAAAAGGGTAAAAACACATATATGTTGGACTACTTTCTCTCATAATAGCTTAGCTATTACTAACACTGAGACTCTAAATACTGCTCAAGAACCTATAGGAGTTATAAGCTAAGAGGAAATTAAAACAGCTGGTAAAATGATGAAATCAAGAACAGTTCTTGAAGTTGATGCCATCACATTGGAAGTAATTAAGGCTGGTCTAGAAGCAATGATGTTACACAAAATATTTTCATTTGTATTTAACAAAAAAACTAGAAACTGTTTGAGAATGATTATAAACCTCATCTACCAAAAAAGAGAGAAACTTAATCCAGAAAACTACTGTGCAATGGCATTACTCTTTATTCCTAGTAAAGTATTTGCCAGGGTGCTACTTAATAGAATAAGAGCAAACAGAAAGAATTCAGAAACTCAATATGAATTCAGACCAGGCAGAGGCATAATAGATGCCATATTTACAGTGTGGCAGATAATGGAAAAAGCTAAAGAAAAAGTTTCTTTACAATTCCATCTTATAGATTTCAAATCAGCCTCCAAATTTGTGTCAAAAAAGAAAAGGCCTTTTGGAGAACAATGTGATTAGTATCAGTTGAACAATTGTTGATATGATTGGGTTCATGTATAACAAAACTGAGTGTACAGTTCTGATCAACAACAGCACTACAGACCAGTTCATTTTGAGCATTGGAATTTGACAAGGATGTATGTCTATTATCTCCCACACATTTCATTATTTTTTAAAATGAGTTGAAAATGAGTTAGTCATCTTGTAACAAAACTTAGATGAAAGTATTAAAACCTACATATGCTACTCCAATGGCACTTAATCCTTGCTCTATTTGAAAAGCTAAGACTATCCAAGAAACTGGAAAAGTTATATTGAAATTAATGTTCAAAAGTGGAAATCATCTTTGAAATAAATGCGGAAAAGTGCAAGATAATCTCTGGTGATGATAACATGACTGTGAATGATGCTGTAGAAAAAAGATCAGCAAATTCACCTTTTTGTGATCAGTGATACCAGGAAGCTCATCTGATGTAAGGAGAGCTCTAACTTCATCAGCTTTTTTAACAGAGTAACCTTGATACTTGTATATATTGTTGCAAGTGTGTGCAGCTGGAAATCTGGAACATTGGATAATATCAGATTTCTAAGCAGAAGAATTCAAATGAGTATCCAGAAAGAATCAGTGGGTGAAATAGAAATTGATTTCAAGTTGTGAAATGTGCTGGGTGGAATTGAACTGTAAAATATCTAAGTAAGATTGAGTAAAAGTCAGTATAAGAGAAATTTGCCCCTCCAAGACATCTATCAGTTTTATTTAGGACCTTGTATTCACTCTTTATCAGTAGATATCGGAAAACATTATCACTTTTACCAAAATATGTTGGAATCAGAAAAGCTGATAGAAAGGAGATGTTTTGGTAAAAAGAAAGATAATCATGAGTGGTTGTGGGAGGTCTAAAGTTGGATTGATGTCAAAATGAGTATTTCCTTTAGACTTGGAAGATAAAGTAGAGAATTATTGTTTTGTTAAAAATAATTACAATTAGAATGTACTGGCATTGGCCAGAATGGGAATCTAGATAATCCATTATATCTAATGTCAGTGTTTATTTTAGGCTTGAAAAAATAGAAATGTTGAATCCTTTTATTAAAAAGATGATTGCAAATAATTTTGCAAATTGAGAAAGATGTTATATAAGAAGCAGTCCATAAGCAAAGAAAGGAGATTACAGATCAAATCACACAGAGATATCAGATACTTGGAAAACTCAATGACTGTTTGGAGGGTTTTCACATATTCACTTACAAACCATCAGAGTTGGAGAGAAGTGATCTAATGCTGTTCCTGCTAAGAAATCAAAAGTCATCCACTGTTCCAAACTACAATCAACCCATGAAAGAAATGTCTCTACTTATGTAAACATGTAGATTTCCATCATTGAACTTGTTGTTTCTTCCATTTTAACCTTAGTGAGTTTGATCAGAAAACCATGGCTTGTTGATTTAAATCATAAGATTTTGTCAACTAGTTCATAACACCAATCCTTTGAAAAATACATAGTGGGGAGGGGATATAGAAGGATCAAAACCCTCTTCTAGGTCACATCTTATTCATGTTTGTTGATGCTGTAGTAGAGGACCACACTTGAAAGAAGGGTGTTACACATGCATCAATGCACATGATGACTTTTGGGCTCATATGGTTGAAAGTGATCAGTAATGCCAGGTGGTCACAAAGACAAAAATATGGAAACAAAGATCTTTCAAAGGCAATCAAGGTTTGTCTCTGATAGCCCTCATGGCTATATATGTTGGAGAAGCTTGAAGTTTAAAGGAGGAAGGCAACAAAAAACTGACCTTTATTTGAGAATGATTGCTTCAGGCCCATAGTAAGAGTTTCAGACATGAATCATATGAAAATGAATGATATAACCTTTGAATATCAAATAAAATCCTTAAATTTTTCCAGAAGAAAATATTGAAGTGGTTTAGTTTCATGGTACATAAAGACAATGCTAGCTGTGTCAACCATTCAGACAAAAATAACCTTACCAACATAAGACCCACAGGATTACTCTCAAAAGCAATGGAGTTACCTAGTAAAAGAGGATGCAAAACTATCACTGGCAAAAGACAGGACAAAATGTATTGTGTGGAAAAATGTGCAAAGACTCTACATGTTTAAGTAGATTATAATAAGGGTCAACACAGATCTATGCTCAAAGCATTTGTCTTGAAAGGTTCCAGTGATACTTACATGCAGTTGGCAACCTCTGGGAAGACTTGCTATTCTGTTCTCTTCTGAGGAAATTAGGTTCTGCCTTTCTCAGTCTACAAAAATAAACATTATCAATCATATAAAATACTGGAGGACCAAAAGAAGACTCCTATCCTTCAACCAACTTTGGATAGATTACAGGAGAGGTTTTTTGAAGATTGGTTCCATTCCATCTACCTTTCACACATAGAAAACCTCTTAATCTGTGATGACTGCAATAGGCCCATTACCTGTAACACAGAAGAAATTGACCTGGATAAGGATGTAACTCTATTGTACTTTCCTTGCACACACTTCTCATTCACTGCAACCATTTGATGCTGATATGTTTAAGCCACTGAAAGTTTCTTAGTTAAGTAATACAGAGAATCTAGGCTCCAAAATGTAAAAGAAAAGGCAGTTTTCTCGGTCCCTCACTAAAGGGAAATTCTAGCAGACTCTAATATGTTACAGTTGAGTTTAGAGGAACAACAGGATTCTTCCCTATTAATAAGAATGATGTAATGCCTTCAATTGTGACATCATCAAAAAGAATCATCAAGCCCTGCTTTAAAAGGTGAAGTTTTAAACTTTTAACATCCTGTAAATAACTCCAAGAAGCTATTTTTACTTTGATTTTCAAAAGAGAAAGGAAGCATGTGTAAAAATGTGTATAAGCGTTGTCTGAAAAAACTGTGTATCAAAGCAGAAAGTTGAAGATGTGAGAGAAAAAAAAACGTGAAGCAGCGAAGATGGCAAAATTTTTTTTAAATCAAAGACATGAAATTCAGTTTGAGAAAAGCAATATTCCATGAGAGGAAAATAGTGATCTCAGATTAGAATCCATTGACCAAAAACAAAGAAAAATGAAAACTAAAACATCTTAAGAACTTCTGTTATTATAGAATATGAAAGGGAGCAGTTGTAAGGAAGGATCACGTATATTAAAAAGATGTATCAGCAAACTACATAAAGCAGGAAACAATTTGAAATTTGCTAGAAAAAAGATTGTTTGAATTACTTTGTTGAAGACATTGTGTGCATTATAAAAGAACCCATGCTTTTTGGAGATTGTGACCAGTAGTGTCAGAGTTGGTGTTAAGTTTAGATATTTAAGGAGGAAAAATAAAATATAATTCATAGAAAAATGAAAGAAATGTCTTTTGCTTATTTTAATTTAGTCCACTATACAAACATTAAAGATAATTTGTCAAGAATATCTTCCAAGTACCTTTGGAATAAAGTCAAAATGAATTCTATCAATCAACTATTTTTCTTGGTAAACCAATAATTATATATAAATGAAAAAAAAGAAATATATATATATATATACCCATTTGATCCCACCAATAAGATCAATTAAGTATATCCTGTTGTATATGGCGCATTTTCTCTTTTAAATATATTAGATTAAATAGGATGGGCTCTCTGTGTCTGCTTATTTTACCTTTTGATCCATTCAAGTTTTCGGATGAGTCATTTGACTTCTAGAAGGAATGAATTCAAGAAGTAAAATTCTTTTCTTCCATAAATTTCCCTCCTACTTGTTCTTTTTTCTCCTCTTTATATAAATGTGTATGATTTACTCTTATAAAGACTTGAATGGATCAGTGATAAAATAGGCTGAAACATATTCTGTCCTTTTCAATCTAATATATATATAAAACCCTTTCTCATAACCTTTGTTTTAATGATAAAATGTTATTGATTATTGGGTTCAACTAATACAGTGTCAAAATGCAATCATCATTACTTGCCTAGATAACACCATCTTCTGTAATGGGCTGCAGAAATCCCTGAGTATACCCATTTAACCCTTCTATTTAGCAATTTTTAACCTTAGCAGTAAACAGATGAGATGGAAATTTTTTTTATCTTGACTTTGAAGATCACTAACATCTTGGAATATTTTCAATTTTGCATATGTTTGGAAGTTTACCTAACTCTTATGTGTATCAGAACTACTTTTGCAATTTTATTACTATGTCATAAATTTGACTGTTTAAAGATTTTCATAATCGATAACATATTTCACTGAATATGTGGCTAGTTTTTGTAGGTTTTTTTTTTTAAGTTCAACTTTGATTTTTTTTCAGAGATGTTTGTAAAAAAAATTTGAAGTTTATCAAAATCATTTTTTATTAGTTAATAACCATTTATTCAATATTATAAGTTTTATTCCTTTGTATTATAACTACATGCATATGAATATTCTGTTTCAGAAATGTTATTTCGTTCTGCAAAACATTATCATGATTCATTTATGCATACACAAATACAGACAGTGAATATACACAATGTTTGTGGTACATAGTTTATTGATTTGGTGAAAAAATAATTAATAAATCAAGCTACTATATACATTTAAATAAGCAAGAAAATATGCAATGGAAAAGGGATTTGTAAGACTCTGATATTAAGATATTTATTATACACCAAAATAAGTTTGAATGGTTATCAAGCTATTCTCATAGAATCATTACTAATAAGTTGTGAGTTCAATGCTCATAGTGTCCTGATTATGGCTTTGTGCCAAATCTAAGCTTAGTAGATAACTATTTAGAGGGCTGAGATGAAGATCTTGCATTTTTCCTTTTTCTTATTACATGTATTTCTATTGGATTATTAATATCAAAAGATGCTAATTTTTCACAAATTTTCTACTATGTTAGATAAAAGATGTTGATTTACTTATCAACTTATATATGCATAGGTAAAGCATGGCCTGCTATTGACAGGTTATTGACCGTGTAGAAATTTGATCCCTCGGATAAAATAAAATGGGAATTCTTCCAAGTTGTTGCCATGTCAGTACTACTGTAGGGTTGTATCATTTGAACTCTAACAAGATGCTTGGAGAAAAAGCTAGATGGGAATTACATAAGGATGCTATGTGCTGTTTTGAACACATCCTCAAAGTTATACCCTATAAAACAACAGCTGTATGGCCACTTACCTCCCATCTCTCAAATCTTCCATGTAAGATGAGTAGGATACACTGGACACTTCTGGAGAAGTAAGGACATGAACTCCTACACATGGACACACTAGTGTTAACTGACCTGCAAAAACCTACATTCACCAGTTCTATGCAGACACTGGATGCCATCTAGAGAACTTATCAATGGTTATGGCTGATAGAGAATCAAAGTAATCCAAGTTGTCAACATGCTTTAATGATGATCATTACCATGTTTATTGGACTGATGATTATTTTGTGTGTGAGCATCTAATTAGATTTCCAATTCTGTTCAGAGGTTCCAAACTGTCTTTCATATTTGAAAATGTGCTCATTCTAATTGTAAACTTCTGTCTTCATTAATTATGTATGATTTTTATTATAAGAAACTCAGATATACTAATAAAAATCATTTAACTATTTCTTAGTTTCCATAAATCATCTATAGTTTCTTATTAGAAAATGTTAATGAACCAAAAGATATACCTATTGACCCCACTCATAAGATCAAATAGGTATATGTTTGTTGTTTTTCTTTTTTTTTTTTTTTTTTTTTTTTTTTTTCTAATAGTAGCATTGTTTTAGCAAAATTTATGGTATTAGGTTTCTGCACATATACTACTGAGAGAATTCTTTAAATTTATATTATGTTTTAATCTGAGTGTTTGCCAATCAATTGAAATCATTTAGGTATGTGAGATAATAATTCTAAAAAAATCCTCTTAGGTTTAGAATAAACTTTTCTCATTACATCTCTAAGCAGAATGCAACTTTCTGTAACTTCTTAAACAAAAAGTAAAGCAGGTAAAACCCTACTCTGTACATAATAATACTACAAAGGACCATTATTGTAAGCTGGCTGGCTTATAGTTTTTCAGTAGTCACATTATTGCATCCAAAATCATTGAGGGTTTTTACACACCAATTATAATATAGTATGTTTGTTTTCATCTTTGAATTGCAAAAGTTCAGACAATTAAGATATGTGTTGGAATAATGAATTGATATGTTGGAATTTAAACGAGTATCTCATATTGTTTGCCATTGTAATCTTCATTAAAAATTTTATTTTTTATTTTACAGAGAGATACAACACATACGTAACCCTTAAACTTCAAAATGTGAAGTCCACAACAATTCAAGTGAAGGGGAATAATCCAAGCTGGGAACAAGATTTCATGTTGTAAGTACATAGATCTATTTGATTCTTTTTTTTTTTTTTGATGTTAATGCCTTTTAATTCGTTTCATTTTTAAGTATGTTGAAAATTTTAAATTGTAATTATTTTAAGACCTCCTGATTTGTAAATCAGCATATATCTGATATTTTAGAAAGTAATGTATTTGAACATTTTGTGAAATTGGTTTATTAAATAAATACTTTTTGTTTTCGACATTAAATTTATTAAACAACTAAAGAACTGCTCTAGTTATCTTTTACAACCTTCAGGAATTTTATTTTTTTTTTTTATTTAGAGAATTCTTTATACACAAAGATAAATGGTAATATGAAGAGGAAATATTTAATGAATATGACAAATAAGTGTAAACTTACCAAGTAAGCTGTAACAATGTTTACCTGATCACAAAAGAAACAAACAGTCTATCATTATCCTGATGAAATATTCCACCCTTTCTCTTAACTAATTTTTTATGCCTTTCATTTATTTATGCCTTCAATGAAGCTGATTTGAACTAATACTGCTCCCAGTCATCAGTTATTAAAGAAGCTTATAACCAAAGACTCTCTTCCAATCCCATTATATGCATAACATCAACTTCTTTTGATAAAAACCAGCATATGATTTGGTTTCTATTCCACATTGTTGTAAAGTATTTACTTTTAGTCTTTTATCTGAAAGTTTACGTCTAAGCAATTAATATAAATGACTTTTGGTACTTAATTTGGATATTTTAAATATGTTTACTATCTCCTGTATCGTATAACAATTATTCCCAAATAATGTTTTGATTTTATGCTTATCTATCTCAACTGGTTTACTCAGCTATGAAATGTAAAACTTTATGAATCGCATTTCGATAAGTTTGATCATTCAGCATATTGTCTCTATAAACTACATAATTTTTTTATGTTTGAGTCACATTTCTATCTTTTGTCAAATAAAAAATACACTGATAAATATAGTTTTCAAAATATAATCCAATAATTTTTTCAATCTATTATTTAATTTATACTTTTCTTCTATCTCAACAGATTAATCAAAGATCATAGGTGCACATTTCACTATTGAGTAAGAAAGAATGTGTGTGTGTGTGTGTGTGTGTGTTTCTATTCATTAACATTGAATTGATCAACAAGCAACCAATAGGAAAATAACTTGAACTATTACAAAAATGTTATTCTGCCTGTGTACCATTGATAACAAAAAGGTTGATCTGTTTGTAAAAGGATTTTTCTTTTTTTATAAAAGTAATTTCCAATGTGATATTAAAATTGATTTTTAAAAGATTTACAGAATACAATATTATTAAAACTCATTTATTCTTTATCTATTTTCATAAGTTATTCCAATCCCTGAATATTTTGAATGATCAAAAAGTCAGTTGTTAGGACTTTTAAAACATTATCTAAAAAGATTCACCCATTAAGATCTAAGTAAGATACAATGCCAAAATATCTACTTTGTTGCCATTATTATGAGAAGTAATTATTCAGTATTATTTTTATTTTAAAATACTCTTTGTCTACAGTTCATTGATTAATTCTTTAAATATATTTTATTCATGTAAACAATGCATCCAAGAATAAAGTTGAACTGTATCAATTGATTTTAGTGACTGACATCATGAGAAATGAATATAAAGCAAAGTATAAAGTAACCATTCTACATGTCTTGGAGGGCATTGCACATTGTCTAATGGTTAATAAGCTCATCTAGTGAATGAATTAAGTACCCTATACTTCTAACCTCGTTCTTAGCTAAGCTTGATATGTGACTACTACACATACTTTGAATGGGCTTCTCACTTGGCATACTGGTTAATGAGCTAAGCAAACAGACCATTTTTTAGTGGGTTTGATTTTCACTAAGTGACTCACGATGTGAACAGGAATCTTCATTTGTTGAAAATGTTTTATCTCACTTTGGAAAGATATGAAGGTTTAAGATATTTTAACAGTTTGGCTTCTATACTCATGTTTCTCAGACTATCTGATGTAGCTTATCAACAGGAAATTTTTCTTTGTGCCACAGACTGGTTTCTATATTTGTGCCATATCATTTATTTATCTATATATGATACAAGAAACTATTATACTAGAAAAATATAATGAATATAATAACACAATTTTTTATATATATTTTGTACATTACATGTTATATATTATGATAATGAGAAACTGGAAACTCGCCACATATCAGCAGTTGATGAATTGCATACCAGCACTTTGAGTAGCGCTGTTCTACACATCTGATCTCTCAGTATTACAATATTGTACCACCCACCTGGTTATAATAACCATATTAAATGCAAAGAATTTTAAATTTATCGTAGACTCTTGAAAATTCAGTATGTTATTGCTATACATCTTATGAGATGACTGACCAATTTTTATGATTTAAAGGTGAAAAGGAAAGACTGTTCTTGTGAAGATAACATTGTACTGCTTGCTTTTTTTTGACAGAGCAGTAGAAAGAAAATGATAAAACTAATATGTTAACTTCAAGGTAATATTTATAGTTGGAATATGCAAAACAGTATAAACATTCATTCATTGAAAAGATCTCTTGTTGAGAGTTTGAGGAATGAACTTTCCTTTGCATTTCATGTATTCAATTGTTGTTTCTGCATGCAAGACGTAGTTACATGACCCCCAAAGGTATGTTGAAAGACCATAGTTTGTAGAAAGAAAAAGATTAGTGTTTCTGGTTTTGCTGTGGCAATGGAAACAGAAGATCAGGATTCAGAGCATGGACTAATAGTTATTATAGTTTTGTGGGTGACTGTACTTTATTCATAGTTTGGTTGTTGATAGTATTATAATAGGGATTTGATGTAATTATGCATTTCAACATGGGAAGAACTGTCAATATGCTGTTTGTGACATTAAATGATCTGATGGTGAGGCTTTAATGCTGGGGCTTTGGAAAATACGAAGTAACCCGTTATTGCGTTCACTCCCAGGTCCACTCTTGCCCGGATAGGGTCCTATCTATGGGTCAATTAGAACTAAATTGTGTACTTATGCTAAACTGAATTGTTTGAAATAGAGCTGTTTTGATATCTAACTATTTGTAAACAAAAACTATACTTATACTATACTGAATTGTTGGAAATTTAATTTGGCATTTAATGATCCGAAAAGGTTTGATACGCTGTAAAACAAAACAACCAATCATCATAGTCAGTAGCAGCAGCAACAATTTCACCTTCAAGCATCTCTGCAGGCTTATATTATTATACCTTTGTGTTCTCCTAAACATTTTTATTGTCACTCTTTTGATCACCATGATCTCCTGCAGCAGGTGGTAGTACAACACCCACATCATTTTGTGACCTTTCTATCACTTCCTGTACCTCTGCTACTGTTGCCATAAAATGTTTCAATGATCTAAACCTTCAGAATTTGATAAAAGGAAACTTTTTTTAAATTTCCAATGTCATATTATAAATAATTTCCTATATACCAAGATGCATATGTAATTTTATCAATTATTCAATAAATACTCAGAAACAAAATTTGTTTTTATTCTCAAGACTGAACTTTTCATTCTGAAACTTTTTTTTTTTTTTTTTTTCAATGATTCACGCTTCACATTTTGCAAATTCTGTCAGTTTTCATACATAGTAAGCAAAGCATTATTCAAATATGCCAAAATGTGCTATCTATAAATATATATATATATATATATATATATATATATATATATATATATATATATAAGTAAACAAATACTGTTTTCATATATATATATATATATATATATATATATATATATATATATATATATACGCAGAAAAATGTTGTTTTTTTTCTCTTGCTATCTATATGAAAGTAAATTTTATTTAATGACTGTTACAATTTACCAGTTTAATATTGATTTACAAATTAGATAATGTCTTTTATATTTCCTTACAGCCAATGAGGAACTGATAACTGCTGTTTGCAAATTGTTGTTAATATTTATGGACTATTGTTTTCTTTCTGACACTTATGCTGTTACAAGGTTGTGCATAAAATCATTGATTTATTGGAGACACAACTGCATTTACAATTTACTTTAAAAAGTTAAACTATTTATGTGTTCACATTGAATATGTCACTCATTTATACTTATCAGTACACACAGATATATAGTTAAACATTTGTATATAATTATATGAACATGTGTATATCTACACTTACATATGTCTTTTCATTCTTATGCATGCACACATATATAACAACTTGATACATTTACTTGCTCATAACTAAAAACATATGTACATACATCTATCCCATTTTGCATTTAGGTGTGTGTATATATATATATATATATATATATATATACACACTGAAGTCTTTACATAAATATCTAAACACTTGAACATTCATTTGAACTCATTAAATAATCATATATACTTATCCTCATTTACATCACACATGTGAACACACACACACACACATATATATATGCATATATATGTTTTGTGTTTTCCATACAACCAAATCTAACAGCATCTGATTTCTTTTCCCTTACTCTTACACTTTAAACATCTACCAATTCTCTTGTTAAATAATAGTAAAAACCAACTGGAATCTATGTTTGTCTTCCTTGCTATTTTTTTATAAAATCTTTTTAATTTTTATTTTGCACATATAAATTGTTGTTCTTTGAATAATATGTAACATTAGCATTATATTGCAATATGTTATTTCATTTTTTAAATCCTTCTTGTGTGAAAGTTTTCTTTTTGGTTATCTTATTTAGATTGTGTACACATCTACCATTAAGTCTGTTTACAATGTTTTAGAGAAGAAATCTTCAAACCTCCTCAAAAGTAATTGGAAGCACAATAAACTAAAAATGAATTTTAAAAGTTTTGTCAATCTAAATTGTTTTTTTCTATTTTCCTTTTATTTTACTAATTATTTAATTATCTTCATCCCCTTTGATTTTCACTAGTCATTCAACAATTTATTCTTCTCTATTTTGTAAATCTCTTATCTAAGCTTATAAGAATTGGTATAAACATTTTTCTAATATCTGGAAAGTTTTTACGTGTGTGTGTGTGTGTGAACATATTGATGTAAAGTAAATGGTTTTTTCTAATAAAAAAAAGTGTTAACAATTATATAAATGGAAAAAAGACTGATATAACATTTATTTTCTGTAATGAAGTTATTACAATTGATACTTGTTCATAATTCCTTAATTATTAATCAACATGAAACTCTAATTATTATGATGCAGCTCATGATTTTAATTATGACCAAAAACAAGAATCTACTTTTAATAAATGCTAGAATTGTTAGAATATAAATCTTCCATTTGTAGACATTCCAGTGTCTGTTATTAACTAGGTATACAAAATATGTTTTTAAAAATATTGACAATGAAGCTGGATTAAACAAAACAAATTAATAATGAAATATTAATTTTCTTTAAAATAGTCTCCTTCACATTACATACAATTAATCCAGCAAGTTTTCTATTTCCACCTCTAAAAATTTTGATATGATGTGAAACTGTTCCATTATATTTCTTTCAGTGCTTTTCATTTCTTCAAATGATTCCCTTCTTAAGATGAATTTTCAATTTAAAAAACAAGAAAAACTATATAAAAAAAACCTATCAGATAGATATGCTGTATTTGATAGTATATCTCCCCTTTTTCCCGCAATGTGAATCAAAAATATCTTCTGGTTCTTATGTGAGTTGAGCTATCAAGTAAGCTAGTGTTTATCCAAATGCTATTGTATACAAGTACTTATACCTAGTCTAACTATAATATTGTAATATTAAATGTAAATTTATTAGAGGTCTTATATTTCATCAAATATAGTATTCAAATTTTCATCAAACCTACATTTAGTATTAAACTTATACGTCAGATTGGAGTCTCTTGTCATTCAATTTGAGAGTTGAATATATTAAGTAGATATGAATTATGCTGGGATATTTTATAATTATTATATTCAGTTTTATAAGTTTGAAATGTTTTTCAAAGTAAAATACAACCTAATGAAAATAATATACTAAGATATTGTTTTCTGAATCTGGCTAAGACAATTCTGCAACAAAATGCATTTTATCTCTTTATGTTAACTTAAAAAAATGTAACTTTAAATAAATTATTGCTTCATATTTTATTAAAAATAGCAAATTTTAATTGGATTATGCTTACAGACAATAAAAATGTATTACTTCAAGTTATCTTCCTCTTCCATTCAATTTATTATTCTCTCTTGATATAAAATGACGAATCTTTTTTTGTGTAATGATAAGAATATAAAAGTTTACAAGCCTTATAATAGGCTGTAAAAGATTATTTCTATTTATGAGATATATTAGAGCAAAAAGAAAATGTGTGATATTAAAAGATTTTTTAATATTAATACTTGAGAAAATAATAATCATACATCTATTTCTATTGTCTACTGAACAATGTTATTTTAGTGGATGTTTTTTTTTTTTTTTTTTCATATGATATAAAAATGAAACAATATTATTCTTTAACCTGAACATAGTTGGGAAAAAATGCATAGAAAAAAATGATTTTGGTATAAAAATACAATTTTTATTCAGATTATCTAAAATTTCACATGACTTGAGTTTTTAATCTTTTTTTCTAATATCTTCTGGTTATATTGCAAAGTAAACATTATTTGTTTCTTCTTGAGAAAAAATTAAATTCTCCTCACTTGCTCACCTTCTTCTAAAAGTAGATTCTCATTAAACAGAATTGTTTATTATTTGCTAACTTAGGAGCTTTGGGCATTTCTCTGCTTTTAACAAAAAAAAAAAAAAAAAAAACTATTGATATGACTGAATATTAGCTTTTCTGTGAGTAGGTCTTCTAAACATTACCAGAAATGTCAGAATTAGTTTTATATATGGCACCAAAAGATACTCCCTTGGAACATTTAAATTCAAAGCTCTTAACAGAATACTAATTCCTTAGTGTTAAAAGTCTATGGCAGAATTTACACTTAGATAACAAACTCTTTTATTGTTTTGCATGTATTCAAATCCTTTTTGATTGGATATTTTTTCACATGCTGATCTTAAAAAGCTGTTTGGCTTGTTTATTTGTTTGCTCATTTTTCAGTTATAATTTTCACAAATCTAATTTTTCAATAGTAATTTTTTTTTTTTAAATGATTATTACTGATGGCAAAATCTCCATAAATAAGAAAGAATTAGGGGGAAAAAAACCTTTGAATCTATTTTAGTGTAAGCAAAAGTGGGTGACTGAATTGTGATTGTGACTTCAATACTGTTATGATTACAAATAGAATAGGCAATCTATATGGAGGCAAGTGCAACTACTGCTCCTCCCACTTCTATCTTCATTAGTTGATCCATCTGTGGATTCATTGGTTTTATTGATTTTTGTAGCAGAGAAACCAGATATAGTAAATGTAATAAATAGTTTCATTCTTTATTAATGCCAGTTACTGAAGTTGGAAAATCCTTTTTCTTAATTGCTAAAAGACAGACATTTAGCCACTTACTTATCCTAAAATAAAATTAGGGCCTGCTCTACAGAAATTACATCACAATAAAGATATTAGTATTTGAAAAGACATAAAAACTATTTATTGTTTTTAAATTTCAAGGTGTCATTATTATATAGTAGAATGTCCTCTTTAGTCACCTGAGAACAAACTACTTTTTGTTGTAAGTAAAATATTTTTAAACTCTTGATTTTTTTTGTTGGGTATATCTGAAAAGCTTTAAGAATCCTTTTCACTATGTTCATGTTTATGAAGTAATTTTTTAAACTTGTTTTTGTAGACATCCAAATAATTTTCAAATGTTCTTTTATTCTAATGATACTATTAGCAATAGTTCAGTTACTCTTTTCTTTTTAAAACTTTCTTTTCTACTTTGTCATTATATTTTAAAAGTTTCCTTTTAAAATTCTTTATTTACATTCCATTCCTTTTTTTGCATTTATTTGGGGTTTAAAAGATAGTCATTTAAAATGTTATCCTTGGTTGAAAGATTTCTTCTATAATGCATAATTAGTCCTTTATAAAATATGCAGAGGAATATTTCTCAATATATTTGTCTGATAAGAAATGATAGTATTGTAACTCTGAAACCCTCTTCTACTTTTTCCTGTTCACTCCTCAGATGTCCCAATGTATGTTCTATTTCTGAACATATCTTCTTTCTCAATTATTCATAGCTTCATATCTATACTTATCTTTTTACACTTATACCTCAATTAATTCTTTGTTGTATTCTCTGAACCTCTCCACTGTAATGATTTTAATTACTGCTTCTGCTTTTTGTCTTTGTGCACTGTTTATCCAGACAGTTTTACTTGTACAGTACGTCATTATCATCTCAAGCCATTGTGAAATATGACCTTGATCACAGGATTCTCAGATTTTTCTACTAGTAAAAAAATATGTACTGGCAATGTATATACTTAAGGCATTTTTACATAATAAACAAGATATATGCATTTATATTGATTAGTTAGCATTGTAGAGCCCTCAAAATTTCAATAGTATTTTGAGTATCACCACATATGGTATGGTAGCAAGTTCACTTCCAACCTGTTTGCTGGTCACAACAGTTTTACAATTGAAACCTTTAATAATATTGAATTCCCAATTTAAGAGAACTTCTACTCTTCATGTTCAGTCTAGGAAAATGTTCAGGAGAGGCTAAACAATTACTACAGATTCTACCATCGATACAAACCCTAAAGCTTGAAAACTAATGAAGGAACTTTTTGTTGGAAGAGTCTAGTGTTGTATATAATTTGTACCAGCCTTAGGAATAAAATTGATGTTAGAAAAGTAAGTTCTACATGAAATTATGAAAAAGAATATTAGCCAGCATTTAGATAGCTGTATTCCTCTTCTTGATTGACACTGTTATAATTCAAAACAAAGAAGATTATGGTTGCATCTAGGATAACAATGGTGAGAAATTTTTGTTTGGTGGGATTCAAATTTATTATGAATTACTGGAACTGACTGATTTGTAAAGCTTATAGAATGATAAATTACCCATATATAATAACATTTAATTTGTGAGAGTCTAATTTTTTTTCCTACTTTTTTAGGCTTACAACTAGTTACTTTGTAATAACAAAATTTTGTAATTGCACTTTTAGTATAATTATGTATTTGCCAAATCCCTTTGTAATGAGAAGGATTCCACACAAGGTCAATTTTTAAGCATAGTACAACTCATGTAAATTCTGAGTTTTTCTTCTTCTAGACTTGTTGCCATACCAAAATTAAAGAACCCTGCTACCCTACTATTTCATCCATAACTTGGAAGAATAGCTGGAGTTCAAGAGTATTTGCTTAATATGAAAGGGCAGACTAGGTTCTTCAGCCTTGGTGAGGCAACTAGTCTAGGAGAAGGAAAACTCAGAATTCAAACCTGTTAAACTCCACTTAAAGAAATTGACCTTGTGTCATATCCTGCCCGAGCGGAGGGGTTGGTAAATAGTACCAACCCCTCCGCTCGGGCAGGATATGACACAAGGTCAATTTTTAAGCGGAGTTTAACAAGTTTGAATTCAGAGTTTTCCTTCTCCTAGACTAGTTGCCTCACCAAGGCTGAAGAACCTAGTCCATCCTACTATTTACCCATAGCTGGAGGGAGAATAAGGGGGTTCATACCTTTCCCAAGGGTATTTGCCCGAAAGGGAACGTAATAGTGCGACTGGAGTACGAACTCGCGTACTACGATTCCGCAGTTCATCGCTTTAACCATTACACCACGAGGACACCCCCTCCGAGCGGAGGGGTTGGTAAATAGGATTAGCTTAATATGAAATGGAAACAGCCTCATCCAGGATTAAAACTTGGATTGCTGATTCAATTTCCTATGATGATAACCATTTCGGCACAAGCACCTCCTTTTTATTATAAATGTTGATCAAGACTATTTTAATTAACTTCTGATATTCATGTGAACTAAGTTTGTCAAACATAAACACTTGAAAATTATTTGTGTAATCATCAGCATGGCATCAAAACAAAAAAATTGAATATTAATTTCATGGACTTGAAAGGATTTTTGTGTGGAACTGCTGAAAATTTCTTGGCAATAACAAGAAATGAATAACCTAGAGTTATTAAACATGCTATTCATCCGATTATATTTGACACATCATTTCTCAAGTTTTTTAACCCTTCAGGAATTTTTAAAAAACAACAAAAAAGGCAATAAAAATTTTAAAGCAAAATTAATATCCTTCTTGGCTGAGAACTTTTTAGTTAATCTTGATTTAATTTCATAGAAAATGTCAATAAAAAAGTTATTTTCTCGCTACATTCATTGAGTAATAAATCAGCTTTATCTGAAATCTAATTTAAAAATATGTATATATTCATGAAATCCACATAGTTGTTTAAAAATCCTTTGATTTATTATTTGATGTCCAGCTTATCCCTAACCCAGAGATTGAACCTTACTATTTTACCAGGTGTTTCCAGCACTTTATCTGCAAATACATAGATCCTTTTTATGCTGAATCTCTCTAAAATTTTTGTTTATCAACTGATTATCATGCATGCAGCACTGCCTCATACAAGTGAATTCTCTTGACTGCATTATAAGTATTGTCTACTTTTTTGTACAGCTGAAGTTCATAAACTCTTACATTCTTGTCCCTTTTGGGTTAATAACATTTGAACTTGACATACCCAGACATTTTTCAGAATAACATATAACTCATATATTTAACTTGCGGCTCAGGATCAGTTAAAAGATTTTTTTTTCATTATCTGTTCAATCAATCTTATATGATTAGAATACGTTCTTATTTCTTCACTTGCAATATGTACTGATTTGTCTGTAGAAAAAAGAAAACTGAGTAATTTGATAATAAAGAAGTGAACTGGTTTATTCAACAATAAATGCAAGCATGGGTAGTATAAGCAGGAGATTTGGTTTTACACAATACTTTCTTCTTTTCAAACTTTGTAATTTATAACCAGTTTCCTAAGAAATTTATTCCTCCAAAAAAGTTTATTATTGATATTTGATGATAAATTTTATTCTTTGTAAGTTTTCACACCAGAACTAGCTAGTGACCTTAATTGGAATCCAAATGATGGCTATAACAGTATTGTTATAGAGAACTTTTGAAGCGCATAGAAAATACATTGAGTATCTTAGAAAAAAATCTTTATTTTGAGTGTAAAATAAACTCTTTGTTAAACATTGTTTTACGATATCAAATGTTTAGAATAATATAGTTTATGTAAATAAAAATCTAAAAAAATTTTATATTAGACAATTTACAAGATAAGCAACTTTTCAAAGTGTAAATGTCTTGAAATGATTTGAAATTATGATAACTTCTAGAAATCAAGATACTTCTTTAAAATTGTTTTCATTGGTCCTCTAGCTGGCATCCAATATCCATGCAAAGCTGATGATTGTAAGTCTTTGCTGGTCAACCAACACTGGTGTATCCATGTGTGGGGGCCCATAGAAGAAGTTCACTCATGAGTTTTTCCCTGCTTCTCTAACAGTACCCAGCATGTCTGTCTTAGATGGTTTGTGAGATGGGAGGCAAGTGGCTGTAGATTTGCTATTTTGTAAAGTTCTGCTTCCAGGATTTGTTCAAAACAGTATGCAGCTTTCTTGTGTTGTTCCATCTAGCTTTCTCTCCAAGCACTTTAAAGTCCAGGTGGTGCAGCCACACAATAGTACTGACATGGCTACAGCTTGGAAGAATCCCATTTTATTTTATTAGAGGAATTAGACTTCCTTAGGGTCAATAAGCAGTCAAAAGCAATCCATGCTTTTCCTATGTTTATGTTGATATTGCTTTCAGTGGATGAGATATTTCTACTGAGGTATGTAAAATGGTGTACTAATTTTAGAGGCTTGTCATTTAATGTGAGGATGGTCTCCATCTTATTTAAAACACATAAATTCTAGTATATCTGAGTTTTCATGGAGGCCAATGCCTCTTACTGCCTATTCTAGGCTGTACTGCAGAGATTTGTTTTGTGCAAGTGCATTTGCTGGCAGTACTAAATCTGCTTAGTCTGCAGCCATGATAGTTTCTATAGGATATCATCTGCTTCTTTCATTTTTTAACCATTAGATAAATTGGAATTAGTAGTATGTAATCTAAGGTAAATTATAAATAGAAATAGTGAAATTTCTAGACTCCAGTGATAATGCCAAAGATATCAGTGTCAGTATCAAGTGAGCAAATCATTGTTTTTATGTTTTTGTAGAGCATCATTATAGTGGTAACTATTTTTTTGGGGGAAGACCAAATGCTACAAGTATTTGCTCCATCTTTCCCCCTGTATATGTATATGGAATCAAATGCATTGGAGAAATCTAATAAGTGTTGCCACAAGATTTTTGGGATATACTCCTTCAATGATTCAATGAATATTCAGGATCTAAGAAGTTGTGGATCAATTTCTTTGAAAAATCATTTTTCATTTTTTTAAAGTTTTCTCAATGTCAGGTCAGATATGATTAAGAAAGAGAGCATTATAAACCTTAGCAACTGTAGTGGTAAAATTTATTCCCATTTAATTCTTAGTGATTCCAAATTTACTCTTCTTGAAGAAAGGGAAGTTTCAGCCTTTTGTTCATTTCTCTTATTATGTTTTGTTTATACACAGCATTGCATAATTGAAGCATGTCATCAAATTTCTTTGTCTTCCATACTTCAGGAAGTATTTCATCAAGACTAGCAGCTTTTCTACTTTTAATTGTTTTCACATCTGTGTTAAATTCTTCCTCCATAGTGTCCAAGTTTGACATCTAGTTGACCTTCAGTAATTTCTTATATAATTTCTCCATGATTTCAGGAGGGTTTCAAAGCAAAATCTTGAAATGTTCTTTCCATTTCCACTTCTGAATTCTTTCTTACTAGCCAGCAGCTTTTTCTTTTGCTCTTAAGGTGTTTTTTCTTCTGCTAGCTCCATTAAATATGCTAATTTTGATTTTTTTATCTTCTACAGAATTTCTAATTTTATTGATTTGACCTTGGATATATTCTAGTTCTCTTTCGTATGTTTTAGTTAGTTCTCTCTGACATTTCTTAAGTTTCAGTATATTGATGTTTGTTGGGTTTCTTCTATTAGGTAAGGATGCATTTTCATGTTATCTTGCTTTTCCCTTACTGATTTTGTCTCTCAGAGAACTTGGTCTGGTTGGTATGCACTTGGCTGCTGCTTACAAATGGGTAGTAACAAAGTTTTCATATTCATCATTTGGAGCATGTCTTTCAGATGTCTCCTGAGAGTATCAACCTTGTTTCTTACAGTTACTATATATTTATTGCTTATATCTCTATCGGTAAGTGAGAACCAGTCATTATATGTGATTTTAACTGTTTATTATTTTGTGCATAGACTTGAGCATGTCTTTTTTGTGATGGAAAGATTCTCCTTCAAAAAATGAGTAGAGCTTGTTATTACCAAGTTTACTTTGGGACAGGTAGGACCTGTTAGGATCCCATCTCTAGATCAAATAGATATGTTGGAGACAATGTTTAAAATGATTTTGAACTACATTTTTACATTGGCTCTTACAAATTGATATTGTAAATAAGTATGACATGTTCATTTGCTTAAAACAAGTTCTGAATTATTAGTACTAATTAGGAATACTTGAAACCATGTAACTGTATACAAATTATTTGTATTAGATAGAAATAGTTACTCAAAGCTACATACATAAAGGTTCCTAACTTGTTAGTATGAAATAAGAATAGTTAATTGAAGATATAGAATTATTAGCAAATTTTTAAATATGAAGATACTTGAAGCCATATGATTTCTTGCAAAAAAAGACTGGTATTAAATAACCCAATAAAAGTTGACATGGTGTAAAACTAATCAATCAATCCTATATTAATCTTTCTGGATACAAATGTATATCAATAGTGATATCTATTTTGTTTTAAATATCCATCTTTAAACCAGCTATAATTTGAATCTGGGACATTATAAAACTAACATAAGACAAAATGTTTCATACTGTTTACCATCTACAAATTATCACTTTTTTATTCAGGAATATTAAGTATGTTATTGAAAAGCTTTTGTTGCCTTTTATCTATCTTTGACTTGAACCAAAGTATGGTGGATTCCTTCTTTCTTTCTTTTCCACCCCACCACCACTTAAAATGTATTGGTAGTCAAAGTATATGTGTAAAGTCCAAGTGATGTATGTCAGTTCAACGGTCTCATTATATTTATATATAAAGATACTGATAAAAATTTGTAAATAAAGCTTACATGGAAATACCTATAAACAACTATATATATATCATCATCATGTCGTGCCACCAGCACGGATATCCCTGACCCTCTCTCGCCACTTCTCCCTATCATTCATTGCCTGCAGCAGGTCTTCAGGGTTACATCCTGTGTCTTCACATAGCTGCTGTATGTAGGTTCGAGCTGGTCGTCCTACTTTTGCTTGGCCATATGTGGGGGTCCATAGGAGTACATCACTTACGAGCTCATCCTTGCTTCTCCAGCAGTGTCCTGCGTGTCTGGTTCGTCTAACTTGTATAGTTTTCGTGATGGGAGGCAAGTGGCCGTATAGTTGGTGTGTCGTGGGGTGTTGTCGCCAGGACTTGTTCAATACTGCTCTCAACATTCTTGTGTAGCTGCCGTCTAACTTCTTCTCCTGCCATTTAGTTAGCGTCCATGTGGTGCATCCATATTGCAGTATCGATACAACCGCTGCCTGGAAGAAACTGAGTTTCATTTTATCGGTCAGGTCTGATTTCCATATGATCGAGAGCCTATCGATAGCCGTCCATGCTTTCGTCAGTCGTGTGTCGATGTCGTTTTCGGTTGATGAGACGCTACTTCCTAGGTAGGTGAATTTGTCTACTAGTTTCAGAGAGGTTCCGTCTAGTGTGGTAATGTTGCCCGTTTGGTTGTAACACATATATTCAGTTTTGTGTGCATTGACATGGAGGCCAATGCCTGCTGCGGCTCATTCCAAACTATGCAGTAGTGTCTCTGCCTGATTAGGCGTATTCACCAGTAACACCAAGTCATCAGCGTAGTTGGCATCTGTGATTGTTTTTGCAGGGTACCTTTTGCTTCTTTTCTTAGTCAGCTCGAAGCCATTTTCTCTGATTTTGTCGATCAACGTTCTAAGCACGTAGTCTAGACAAATGATAAAGAGGTATGGGGCTAGCATGTCTCCTTGTAGTACTCCTGCAACAATGTCGAAGTATTCCGTGTCTCCATCTGGTGAACGTACTTTCACTTTTGTGTTTCTGTAGATATATATATATATAGAGAGAGAGAGAAAGAGGTGAGAAGTGTTTACCAATCTCTTAGCATTGTGTTAGGTAGTAGATAATTCATAAACATATAGTGTTTGTAGATTCATATATGTAAATACTGATACATTTTGATATGCTTTTATTTGTTGCTAGCTACTTCATTTACAGCTGAAATCATTTTTGGCTAAGATAGTAATGCATCTCAGTAGTTATTGTAAACATTTTTTTTTAAATTACAGCTTATCTAAAGTAGAAAAGAATAGGGGTAGGAATGCGTTTGCTCTCTATTAAATAACTGACCAATCAAACCCATTTCTGTTCTATAATTTTGTCTCTGATGCAGATATTTTTTTATTCTTATTCTTTCAAATGAATCAATTTTTATTAAGCAAGAGACAATGATATCAGTTGGATACCATTAACTTTTCTTTTCAACTTAAACCATCCATTCAAATGCTAACTTCTTTATCTTCTCCTTTCTCTCAATTGATTCATTTAATTTTATTCAGTAATGGATCTGATCTAATCCAATCTCTTCTGACCTTCTCATTCAAGGCTTTTTTTCTCCTTATATCATTGTCTCTGCTGATACAACTTAATTTAGTGCATATTATACATTTTTGTATATCTATTATTGCTATTCTTTTCTTTTTCCTACATTTATTATTCTCTATTACTTGTTTTGTACTAATATCACTATATACTTTCAATGAGGTTGACCTCTAAACTTCAAACCTTGAGAATTTTTTTAAGGGGACCTACATAGAATTTTTTTTTTCCTAATGATTACAACATATATTTTTTAATTCTCTTAAATTTATTCCCACTTTTATTACTTTAAACTCACCTCAGTATTGTTGACAAGAAAACACAATGTGTTACAGAAATAGCTGTCAAAACATTCTAAGTTGTTTTTTTTTCTATTATTTGTTTTATTTTCTATTTTTCTATGAAGTCCAAGTAATTATTTTAGTAAATATGATAGCAACATTATCATTATTTTTATGGTATAAAGTTAAACATATGATCACTATGTAGATTTTACAAATTGCTCTATAACTGTAAGATTACTGTCTTAATGGTAAAGCTACACTATTTACGTTTAGTTTTGTCTATGTAAAAATGAAACAAGACTTTAAAATGTGAATTTATGCCTATGAAATTTTTGTTACTGAGGGATTTTTGATATCCAGAAAAAATTTGTTAAAATCCTACCCACTCTTTGCAGGATAAGAAGAAATAAATAACCATCTTCTGAGATGAATTCTATCTTTCTTGCCTTGGAACATTTCAGTTAACTCTTTTAAGTTTATATCAACTAGATTAATTGATTAGGATCTATTGGAAAATTTCAACTCCTGCATGATTAGATATGCATCTGTTAGCTTTTTATTTCTTTTTTTTTTTTCTTTTATTATTATTACTACTACTACTACAATAGTAATAATCTGGGAGCTGGATATCTTTGCTTTATGATGAGATAGATGTTAAGTAAATCAAGCAAAATGAATTTGGGCTTGAAAGATAAGGCATAAACCACCAACACAATGCTAAATAGCTTTGCTATTGATTTTCTGTGTCAAAATTTCATAGAAAATGAAGCTGGATTGATCCTTGATGTGTAGTGATTAACATTCTAGACACTGTAACATCATAGTAAGCAAGTAGAAACTATAGTCAAGTCTGGCTATTATGTTCACTTTCACACTAATGACCTTGGGAAAGGTATGAACCCTGTTAACCAGCAGCTATAGGTTAAATAGTACCACTACTGTTCTTCTAGAAAGATGGTTCTGGCATTAGATAACCTACAAAGAGTGATATGCCACCTAACCAAAACTAAAATTTAGAGTCACTATACTAGATTAATTTTGTACATTACCCATAAAGACAATAAGCAGATCATTTAATTGTCATAGACTTTTTATCTTTATATGAAAAGTAAAAATAGAAAAAATTTATCTTGCAATTGAATCCAAGAAACACCTTCAAGCACAAAGAGAATAATAATTTTAATACTATGTTTATGTGTATTACATTAATTGTTGATTCCACCGTAATATATAATTTTAGATGACATTTTGATTTTTAATTGAATTCCATCGTAGCATGAAGATATTTTTTATTAAAGTATTTGTTATATTATGTACACTTTTCCCTAATAATTCGTACTTATATGAAGCATGCTGTTAGGTGCACAAATTAATCTGATGTCTCCATATCGCAGTTCACCAAAATGAACAGCCTTAAAATATATGTAATTATATGAAGCATGCTGTTAGGTGCACAAATTAATCTGATGTCTCCATATCGCGGTTCACCAAAATAAACAGCCTTAAAATAGATGTAATTATATGAAACATGCTGTTAGGTGCACAAATTAATCTGATGTCTCCATATCGCGGTTCACCAAAATAAACAGCCTTAAAATATATGTAATTATATGAAACATGCTGTTAGGTGCACAAATTAATCTGATGTCTCCATATCGCGGTTCACCAAAATAAACAGCCTTAAAATAGATGTAATTATATGAAGCATGCTGTTAGGTGCACAAATTAATCTGATGTCTCCATATCGCGGTTCACCAAAATAAACAGCCTTAAAATAGATGTAATTATATGAAACATGCTGTTAGGTGCACAAATTAATCTGATGTCTCCATTTCGCAGTTCACCAAAATAAACAGCCTTAAAATATATGTAATTATATGAAGCATGCTGTTAGGTGCACAAATTAATCTGATGTCTCCATATCGCGGTTCACCAAAATAAACAGCCTTAAAATAGATGTAATTATATGAAGCATGCTGTTAGGTGCACAAATTAATCTGATGTCTCCATATCGCGGTTCACCAAAATGAACAGCCTTAAAATATATGTAATTATATGAAGCATGCTGTTAGGTGCACAAATTAATCTGATGTCTCCATATCGCGGTTCACCAAAATAAACAGCCTTAAAATAGATGTAATTATATGAAACATGCTGTTAGGTGCACAAATTAATCTGATGTCTCCATATCGCGGTTCACCAAAATAAACAGCCTTAAAATATATGTAATTATATGAAACATGCTGTTAGGTGCACAAATTAATCTGATGTCTCCATATCGCGGTTCACCAAAATAAACAGCCTTAAAATAGATGTAATTATATGAAGCATGCTGTTAGGTGCACAAATTAATCTGATGTCTCCATATCGCGGTTCACCAAAATAAACAGCCTTAAAATAGATGTAATTATATGAAACATGCTGTTAGGTGCACAAATTAATCTGATGTCTCCATTTCGCAGTTCACCAAAATAAACAGCCTTAAAATATATGTAATTATATGAAGCATGCTGTTAGGTGCACAAATTAATCTGATGTCTCCATATCGCGGTTCACCAAAATAAACAGCCTTAAAATAGATGTAATTATATGAAGCATGCTGTTAGGTGCACAAATTAATCTGATGTCTCCATATCGCGGTTCACCAAAATAAACAGCCTTAAAATAGATGTAATTATATGAAACATGCTGTTTTCTATTTTGATATTATTTTCTCTTTTCATTATACTGCCATGTTTATATGTATCAAAATCTTTGCATAAAAATGAAATTTTTTCTCATACTTTTTGAGAATGTTATTAATAGTAAGGTTATTAACTTTTCTTTCTTTTTTTTTTCTCTTGTTAAAACATTACAGTGAAACCATGAGACTTGACACCGGCTTGATTATTGAGGTCTGGAACAAGGGGATGCTGTGGGACAGCCTTTTGGGACTCAATTGGCTCCCTCTTCGAAAAATTCACCATTCCAATCAGGTAGGTATTATTTCTTTAAAAGATAATTGTATGACAATGCTTTCATGTATGATTTTTAGATGACATTTTGATATGGTAGGAAAGATTTATTTTCAATTACAGTATTTGTTGTCACATGATGTACACTTTTCCCTAAAAATTTTTACTTCAAAATTACTTTACACAATATCTGTATAATCATCTTCAGCTAAGAAATTAAAATAAAAACAAATAATTGAAATTTGGGTTGAGACTTTTCAATTTGATCACCACACATTACTAAATTTGTTAAATTTTCAATCCCTGTTCTTGATAATAGAAACATTTTTTATACTTTGTTTTCCATACATTTAGCTATCTCAGTACTATTATTAAAATATCTAATAAATGTTTGAATTGCTGATTTTATGACATTTAAATTTCAAAATATTTTGTGACGGCAAATTCTTTAAAATCCCAAAACGGGACTTTATTTTCGCACGTGTGAAAACTGGGCAGGTTGGCACTTGATCCCTTGCAGAATAAGTCCTCATTCAGAGTTTTTCTCTCAGGCATATAAGAACTGGCATATTATGTGGGGGATTAATTTATGGCCAGACTGACCGCCGCTGGCAAGGGGTTCCAAATTTCACACTATACACACACCCACCAAGGCCGCTAGACTTCCTCCCCTAGACAATGGAAGATATGGACCTCTAGGTTGAGACGTAATAATATCAATTATAGTAGTCGGCAATTCCGGTTTCCCGTGTAAGAATTTAAAGGAACTAATAGGACAATTCTAAGCAAGATAACATAAGGCGGCGTAAAGCTGGAAAAGAAACATGAAAATAACAAATTCGTGGCAGACGCCACAAATAACAACTTAGACCACGTGGGAACATTAAAATATATCAATCTTTTACTACACATAGATATACACCTTCAAAGTGTCAAATATATAATAAATGAACAGTCCATGAGCATAAATGTCTTTCTTCTTTTCTTTTCGTTCGTTTTCCTTCAAATTGAGAGAGAGAGAGAGAGGGTATATAAAATTGGGTATAAGAAGAAACAGTCCCAAGGGTACTTATCTTATTTTCTTCGATGGAGTTCCTGTGGAGAATCTTTCCTCTTTTACGGGCGAATAGGCTTTATGCTATTTTTAACACTGGCTTGAAGAAAATGGCTTCTTCAATCCAAAATATTTTTATGTCTTTTTCTACCCGGAGTACTGGCTTTGGCTCCGTCTGCCACGAGCCCTGTCCAACAACTAACTTTTTCTTTTCGTTTTTTCGCTGACGGGAAGAAGGTGCCACTTCCATTTTAGGGTCCCAGCCAATCACTTGGCTTCTCTCTTCCTCCCCCTGGTCGGGCGATTTCTTAGGGCTACTAGATGTCACCCAAGTCAGGTTACTGAGTACAGATAGCTTGCTCTAATTTACTATCATGCCTTAATGGTCATTCTCTGATGGCTTGCCACTGTTAATTCAAACAGGAGGATAGTAGTAATCATACTCCAACTGTCTCAGCGGGACATCACGTGACAATTTCATTGGTGAGAATATGTAGACACACATTGGGCATTTGTATAAAATAACAATACTGTTTGAAAAGTAACATTGTTTAGATATTTACAAAAGTAACAGAAAAATTTTGGAATCTGTGTGGTGGTTAAAGTACTGAACTGCAGCCTCAAGGTGAATTTCAACTCAAGTTATGCTATTCACTTTTGAATCTTGGGAAAGGCTTAAACCTTCTTTCCCCTCCCCCAACTATGGGTTAAAAAGTATCGCGGTTCTTCCACTACAAGGATGGCTTTGACATTAAATAATCCCCAAAGATTGTTATACCATTAAACAAAGAAACCAAATTAACCAGAAAAATCTTGATTCAAATTTTATCGCGGCACTAAAAAATGAGAGAAAAATATTTGCAAATATCTTGGTTTATAATTTTTTTACTAACTCTTCATATGATTATCCGTCCATGTGGATTGTATATCAAGAGTTAATAAAAAAAAATACAAGAATGTTGCGAGCTATATTGAACAAATCCTGGAAGCAACACCTAACGAAACATCAGCTGTACAGCCACTTACCTCTCATCTCAAAAACTTTCTAAGTAAGATGAATAAGACATGCAGGACACTGCTGGAGAAGCAAGAACATTCTTCTTTGCACCCACCAGTGTTGGACGACCAGCAAGAACTTATTTACATCAGTTTGGAATATCTGCCAGGAGCAATGGATAATAGAGACATACATAGAGGGTCTGGGAAATTTGTGCTGGCAGCACAACTTGATGATAATACAAGTGCCAAACTTTCCTATTTTTTCACTGTGATGAATTTGTACTTTCATTTTGTCTTTGAAAGTTTGAAGTTGGTTTATCATTTAGTTTTGATTTGGATTTCTGCCTAAAATTTTATCTTGAATTAGTAATTCTAACAAAAGAGTAATTAGTAATTCTGAGACCCAAACTATAGGGCTATTTACAATATTATAGCCTTAAACAACAATGGGTTGCAAGTTTGATTATTAAAGTACTTTCTTTACATAAAACTAAAGCTTAGAAACATAAAGGTAAAATCTGAGCTTTTGTGAACAAATTTAGAAAGAAAAAGTGGTTAATTAAAAAAAAAATCACTCTATAAATCAATGTTTTATGGTTTAGAATCATGTTTGATATGCACTCTCTTCATATTCAGGAAAAAAATGTCAGCCCAAACTTATATTTTAATAGGATTAACTTATTACAACTTCACAGAACAATTTGGATGATATAAAAACTGTTGATTGATTGTCAAGGTTTTTCCTAAATGACAAAATTCATTCTTTTGGTTCAGTTTAACTTTTTTTTGTTTTTGATCTCCAGTACCAACTTCATTGATTATGTATATGTAGTTGCTTTAGTACAAGTAAACTTACTATGACGAGATTGACTCTTTGCAAGATTTTCCAATTCAAAGCCAGATAACTTCATAATTATTTTATTTTTCAATGTGACAATTTTATCAACTGATCTGAAAAGGATGAATCACTTAAACTTTTTGTAAGCGAAGTGATATTTATGTACACAGACAGAGCAACCTTTTTTTGTGAATCGTAACTCAATTTAAAGCATTTTTTAATCAGCTACTCTTTGACAAATTCAGTGTTAATGTATAGAAAATAATTCTACTACTCTTCAAGGATTTAAAAAGATATCTACCTACAAAAATGTTTATTATTCTCTGAAAAAGAATGTTGCTTGTTATGAGGTATTACCTCAAATAGTATTTCTGTTGGAGCTACTGTTGATTTTATTTAAGTAACGTAAGTCATGAAAAATGTTAGATTTTATTCATTTTCAAGCAGTCATCCTTAACTTTTTGAGTAAAGTAATTAAAAAAAAAGGTAAAGATAATAAAAAAATTGATTTCTTTATTTGACATCTAATTCAATAATCAGTTAAAATATCAGATTTCTCATCTGAACAGACTGATTTCTCCACTGAATGAGTATATACTTCAGACAGAAATCCTTCTAGGTTTGCTATTTTCTAATCTCTTGAGAAATTGGTGACATAATTGATTGTATATATTGCATGTTTAAGAACTTGACTTTGAGGTAAAGTAGAATCGATGGCATATAATTCTGTACAGATTAGGTGAGACTGTTTTTACAGGTTTTGTTTCTTATTAAAGATATCCTCAATTTGTTTAGGCATTACTTAAGTTAATTATGTGTTTCTTAATGTAAATAGGTATAAAAAGCAAATATGTAAACCAAGGACAAAAGTGCCTGTTGTGAAATTCTGGGAACCTTTTTGCTAAGTGTAGATTTTACTTAACAGCTGGAGAATCACAAGGTAAAATATGTACAACATTTAGAAAATATGGAGTTGATGAGTGTTTATACATGACTTTAAGATTTTATATTTCAAAATAGATTACTTGAAACTGTTTAATATTATTGATGACAATAAACAAACGAGCATCCTGCCTTGAATAAGTTACAATTTTGTCTATAAAGTAAAATAAACAAATACAAAAACATTAGATAGCTCCCTAATAACATATAAATCCTCTTTTTGCCTGAATGATCACAGCTATGAAACATGGAATCTATAAGATGCTGGACTTATTGTATAACTTAGTTCATTGGCTCTGACCACAAGGAATTTTAATTCTACAACATGTCCTAGAGATTTTCAATGGGATTTATAGACCAATGCATTACTTGTATGGAAGCTAAGAGTTCCTAGAAACACTTTCTTATTACCTGTATACATCAGCGGTGGGACTGCATTATATTGATTAAATAAGCCATTAACATTATGACATATGACAAACATTAAGAGGTGCAAATGAACTGCTGTAGGATCCATCTAATGTTAACCCTTTTACAGGCAGAGCAACATTATCACCAATGGGTCATAGGCAGATTAACATTTGTCATTTTATCTGCTTTCGAAAGGGTTAAAATAGACTTAATTTTTGTGAAAACTCCAACAAAACACACTCTAAATGTCTCTTACAGTCTCCTCCAATAGGAGGAGACTGTATGAGACATGAATTTTAGGAAAAAGTATTTGTTTTTATAAAAAAAATTTCTGATCCAATATAATGTAAACCCTGGTATGCATGTTTAGGGGAACAAGATGTATATATGCTGACTGAAAATCTATCTTGGCTACCAACCAAGAAGCATAATCCCCAGAAAAGACCCAGATGGACAATCCAGAAAAGAGTAAGAGGTGGAGATACCATTGTGGTTAGCACTAACAACATTGAAAAAGTAAATGCCAAAGATACAAGACATGACAATACATTTTCAATGAATAAAGTCGATCTAAACACACCACAAAAATGATTCTCTACTATAGTAACAAATGACTAAAACACACAAACTGCCATCATTCCACAAATGCTTATTGAATAAAAACAAATGGGCCTATTCTTAAGAAGATTATTGAGTTTGATTCACTTCTCTTCAACTGTCAGATGATGATGTGTATATTTTGCTTCTTACATTCCCCCATATTCCTTCCCTGAAATCTGTTATTCCACTGTGCAATGCAGTCATTTCTGTCTGTGATAGAGCAAGTCACCTATTTAATGCATTTCATGTTTAATATCAGTTCACATTCTGTATATGTCACATATATGCTTTTGGTTCTGTTAGCCGTCATTCACTATATATATATATATATATATATATATATATATATATATATATATATATATAGTCAAAATTATGATAGATTGCAATCAAATATGGAATGATTTTTTTCAAGATTTTTTTTGTGTTCTTTTTATTTATTTAGCATATGTATTCCTCTACAGCATTTTCCACCAGTATTTTTCCATTACCTACTGCTAATAATGTTGATTTAGATATTTAACTAAGAACATCTTGTTTTCCAATACAATGCTCTTAACCCATTCCACTTTAAGTAGCATCTGGCATTTAAGAACATATGGTATAACACGGCAAACAATTTTCAAGATCATTAAAACTATAAGAATCCTGTTTGAATTGTTTTTTGTTTTCTAATCAGAGGCCACTGCTTTTTTCTTTGATGTTGCTATTTTTCACTAAATATTTAAACTGGTTGTTTATTATCAGAAGTAGCATCACAAAGACTGAATATAACAAGCACCTGAAGAAGCTTGCAGAGTCCAGCATTAATATACAAACAGCCGAGATAAAGATGACTGTATAAGAATCCTCTTAAAGTTGGGAAAAAAATATCTAACTTTTGACTTTATAGGTTTGCTCAACATACATTTCAGTCAGCATATACTTCAATTAAATATATAGTTAGTTGTGATGTTTTGATATATACAACAATGAAAGTTGATTTTGATATTTCAAATCCTTTTATTTATCTGATCAAATATCAAACTAATAATTTAAAATTCATAAAAATTGAATTTTACTTTACAGGAAGGTCAAGGCAAATGGTTTTCCTTGGATGGTGAATTGATAATGAAAAATGGAGAAATTGTTGGAACACGGGGATCCACTGGGCACAGCATCCTTATTGATGCCAGATTTGAATTGCCGTATGGTAAGAATTTTGTATTACTGCTATTTTTTTCTCTTTTTATAAACTTTATGTCCATTTGTATTTGAAGATATATGCAATTCAAATGGATTGTAGAAAAAAACATTTAACTAACTGGACAAAAAATAAAATCAGTTTTAAATGTTGTAAATTTGATCGCTTAGTCTGGCTATAGTATTCAAATATCAAAGCAATGCTACCAAGTATTTTAATCATTATTCTTATATATATATATATATATATATATATATATATATATATATATATATATATATATATAGCTTGTTTTTTTTTAAACAATCAAGTTTATGCTGACTGCAGGCATGTTTGTGGCTTATATGGGACAGGTAGGCATGGTTACAGGGGCTGCAGCTGAAGATCTGGGCAGGGCTTGATGGTATAGTGTTGTAGTTCCTCCTCCTATGCCTTTTGTCCATGAGAGTGGCCCTGCAGGTGTTTTCAAACAAGTAGACATGGTTGATGATGAGACTCTAGGCATTACAGTTCTCTGCTATCATGGACCATCAGCAATAATATGTAGAACCATATACCACCTTTAGACAACCCTGCTTTCTCTTATGTTTGTGTACAGCTGTGTTCTTTCTGTGAGTTTGGACCACTACTTGTTCTTGATCTCTCCCAGCTTGCTCTGGAGGTCACAGCATAGGAAATGGAATGCAGCTTTCTTTTCAGGTCAAGATAGCTGAGCTAACTGGACCTGATTGGTTGATCTTTTCTTCTCAACAGTTCTTGAATTTCCACATTGTTTTCATCAAAACAGTCTTTGTTATTCTTTGAAGAAAAACTCATGGACTTCCATAGATGTCTGCCGGATGCTAATCTTGAGTTTTACCAAAGTATTTCAGGAAATAGATCTGTGAGGACACTTTCTTCTTCAAGCCTCAACTTGAAAGCTTACTTCCTTGCAGCACTTCAGTCATATACATATATGTAAGGTCTATCAGAAAAGCAACTGGACTGGGTGAGCTTTGTTCCAAACTCAAATTCTTTGAGGGGGCAAAACAATTGGAAATTGAAGGTGGCTAGATCTGGACTGTAAGGAGGATGTGGCAGCTGTTTCCAACCAAACTAATGATTTCCACTGTTCTTGCTGCACTATGGGGCCTTACATTGTCCTAATGAAATCTGATGACAACTGACCTTTGAAAAGGCAAGGTGGTCATGCACTATTTTCTGTGCTGTACAGTTATTCAGAAATGTCCTATATTGAAACTTTTCTGTCAGCAGGCTGCATCCATGGCATAATGGCTAAAGTGCTAGATTGTAGCCTCAAAGTTAGTGAGTTCAAACCCCATTTGTACTATTACATTCACGTTCAGACTAATATCCTTCTTTAAACAATTTAGCCCAATTATTAACTCATTTAACTAAAAAATACTTTTCCATATACATCACATATTTTTCTGTAAATGGTTTTTACTTCTCAGCAACCAAAAATTTTATTACAGACTTCTGATCAAGCCTGGAGTATTGTTTGATTTGTTACCAAGAGTCTCAAAACAAATATTTTTGCAAGATTAGTATAAGTGCAAACAATGCAGAATTTAAATTTATGGGGGAAAATTTTATTTTGCATTTTTTTTAAAAATTCACTATATTTATTGAATGATCTTGTGTGTATGTTTGTGTATATTATGTTACTCACCTGTTGTCAGGATTGAACCTGCAACCTCCAGATGATTGTCACTTAGAAGCTTAGGGAATCCATGCCTATAACCATTACACTATGTGTCCTGCTGGTGAGTAACAATACAAGAATACTTAACGCTTGTACCCAGTTATGGTCAACAGAATCAGAGCAAGCGACCTCCATGGATTAAATAAAGGATATGATTTGAAGTTCTGTATAGGCTTCTGAGTTCGACAAGAAACACCCGAAAAAGGCCAGAGGACATATCAGCCAAAATGTTATGAATATAACAATGAAGATGAAGACAATGAATGATAAAAATTATTATCAGATCTTAAAATCACACTTATTTATATACTTGATATATACTGTAAATGATAGGAAACAGTCTTTAACTTTGAAATAAACATTTATAAACTTGTTTTAGAGACATTTTTTATATATTTTTATTCAGTTTAGAAGTATTACTACTGACTGGATTATGAACATGGTTTGTTTTGCTTTCTTATCTAAGATTTGCTTTTTAAAATTTAGAAATATTGGTTTAAATATATTTTACATGTTGAATTTTAGCAATATATTGCTACTTATTACTTTCTTGTTAATCTATTGTAGTTGAAAAAATTAACTTGGCAGAGAAAAAGTTGTAAACTGTCTTTACTTTTAAAATGTAAAGAAATCAACTCAATTATTTGGATGCTTGTATATTCCTATTTTAAATATTTTGAAAAGCGGTATAAGTTTTTTTATTTTTCAATACCATTTTGAATAAATACTGATTTTTATTGAAGCAAATTATTTGAACAAATGAATTTTTCATATTTGAATCAACATATTAAAATTATAATGTAAAGATTAAAGATATTTTCATCAACAATATCGACTAAAAAATTGTGTAAATGATTTGATTGAAAAAAAAACAATGAAAAATTCTAAAGTTTCAGATCATTGCATTGTTTTTATTGTGATCCTCTTAAAAATTATATTTTTTTATGAAATTTTTGGACTTTGAATTATATCAATATATTTTTCTTTTCTTTTTCCTCCTTGTACAGGTTATGAAGGTAATTATTCATAATTCATTTCTACTTTAATTATTTACTTCATTTTTAAACACTAACTTATGCATGCCATTGCTCTTTGTCATAAATAATAGTTTTAGAAAAATCTGCCAAAATCTTAATCTGTTCTTTACAATCTTAACCACTGCTTTTTAACACTTCAAAAAGTTTATTTTTCTAATAAAAAAATTAATCAAAAATTTCACCCAAGAACCCAGATCATTTGACTCTGTGACCTGAGACATTTTCAGATATATTATAACATGGAAAATAATATATTCCATGTAGATTTGAAATTTGGTATTGATGATTTCAGTCAATCTAAAGCTCATCATTTTATCCACTTCTTTTTATTGAAAGATAAAGTTCTTCTAGAATAATGCTAATTTTCTAATGGCTTTCCAGCAATATATATATCATTCAGTATTAGAACACACATAACCTTTTCAACTATACTTTATAGAATGTAGGATGTACTTCCTGATATTATATTTTTTGTTAAGTTACAAGCTTTTAGTTTTTGAGAACTAGATTATACATTCAGACACACTTGCTAAGATAAAATTGGACAATTGCTCAAGATGAGTCTTTTTTATCCTCAACCTTATTTCTGCTGCATCATATACTAAACTAATAATCAAGGATTTATCTCATCAGATATTGTCATATATGTATTTAGTATTATATCCTTTGTTTCCCTTGGCCTAGTTGGCTAGGGTTGTAGAATACATAGACTGCATCTCTGCAGAGGGGTAAGACTCCCTCAACAAGTGTCCTGGATATGACACTAAACAATCTAATGGTGAGATTCCAGTAATGCTGGAGCTTTGGGGAATGTGGAGTACTCCTTTATTGCCATCGCTCCCAGGTCTACTCTAGCCCAGAGTGGTAGCATCTGATAGGGTCCTATCTATAGGTCAAATAGAACTAAACTGTGTGTTTATGCTAAACTGAATTGTTTGAAATCGAACTGGTTGACATTTAACTATGTGTTAACAAAATATTATACTAAACTGAATTGTTTTAAATTTTTATCAAAATGATCTAATTCGGCATTAAATAACCCCAAATTGGTTAAAACATCATAAAACAAAACAACCAACCAACTTTGTTTCACTATCCATTCCATTTCATTCTTACTGATGTCGTCATTGAAGAATTTCTTCTTATCTTGTGCTAAGCTGGTTGATTGGTTTTATGGCATATCAGCCCTTGTTGGTTTATTTTATAACAAAGTCACTTTAATCTACAATTATACAGGGTATAAAAATGTATCTTCTCTATCATTTTAAACTAGTAAACATTTTATATTTATTTGCCTTATCAATGTTTTTATAACCATTGTATTCATGTAGTTGAAAATCATTTTTAACATCATCTCAAAATAGATCTATTTAACTCCTAAATTGGAGTCTAACAAGTACTACCATTCTGGGTTAATGCCATTGAAGTGATGATGTCACACACTCCCCCAGAGCTTCAAAACTAGAGCCTCATTACCAAATGCAATTTACTGTCAGCCAGGATATTCTAATTTTTTGGAGGAGGTGTTTTATCTATCTACAGGAGATGTGCTATATTCTGTGACCTACTAATATAGTGCCTATACTAGATAATAGGATTTTATTTTCACAATTGATAATTTTATTACCTCTACTCTCAAAGTTTTTCTTTACAGATGCTCTCCCTAAGTTTAACCCTTAAAATCTAAATAAATGAATTTACCAGTGCCATATTAATTTGAAGCAACCAAACTTTTTCAGTACCTGAAAATAATGATTTCAAAAGAGATTTTTCAATGGTCTGATCAAAATATGATGTACATAAAATTTATTAATCTTACTAGAGCAGCAGTGTTCTTAAGTCATCAAATGATCCTATGGTATCAGGCCCCAGGATCAATGCCTATAATTCTTATGCTACTTGAAGGGTATCTTGAAACCTTAAATTTACACAAAATGAAAATACATAACATTGTATGTTGAAAAAAAGCAGTGGATTTGGAAATCAAATTTCTTAAAATCACTTTTATCTTGTTTTGTATTTTTATTTGTTTATTTTTTTTTAGTCTCCTCTTCCTGTTTTTTTGTTTTGTTTTGTTTTTTCCAGCATAAAAATTAATGCATGAAACTTTAAAAATGAAGAATTTTTTTCTAAAATAAATGCTTCTATCAAATGCAAATATAGTGTCTGTTTTAGATAATCCTTGATCAGAATCCAGGTACAATATATAACCAGTGAGAGAAGTTGTGCTGTAAATTTTTTACTGTAAGAAGCTCTAAAAAATAATTTTCTATTTGCTAAAAAGAACAATTTTCAATGAACAGATTTAATTTTATAGGCTTAACTAATCTATAACTTTGATGTAAAGAAATAATACAAAACCATTTGACAACCAAAGTATTTGTTGTGAAATAATGTATCAAGTTGAATCGAGCTACAAATGTGTTTATATTACATTCTATTTCTAAACATTCATTTATACTTTTATGCAGTATTATTCTTTCTAATCAAGCATGACATTTTTTTAGGTCTCTCTTATCTATTCCTGCTGAAGAATAAAAAAATGTGTACTTAGGAAAACATTCAATTATTGATTTAGTTTATATAAAATAAACTTCATATTGTTTGGCTCATTATCTCCATAATTTTTTAAATAGGTTATGAATTAGCCTAATAAACAATACAATACATAAAATGATAGCTCATAATCTTCCATGAATACAAGATTTAGTGATTTTATTGTTTTAAATGGTAAGCAATAAACTTCTTACTTTAAACCTGTACTATTTAGACTAGTATCTTCTATAATAACATTAGTGAGAAAGAAAATGATTTCCTTTTCCTGAATATTAGAAGTTGCAAAACTCTTGAATTCCATATGGTTTGTTCTATACTTGTAAAATCTGCTCTTAAACTGGTATTATATTAATATAATGATTATAATAATTGTTGTAACATTAATGGTAAGGGTTAATTAAAGGGTTACTTATGGTCAAATAACGATATCATTATTTCAACCCTACCATCACATTGATTAAAATTGACTAATGTTCATTAGTTATGAAAACTTTGAAATACTGGAATACACAGCTTCTTCCAGGCAGCGGTCACATCGATACTGCTATATGGATGCACTACATGGACGCTAACAAAACGGCTGGAGAAGAAACTGGATGGCAATTACACAAGAATGCTGCGTGCAATCCTAAACAAGTCCTGGCAGCAGCACCCCACAAGACACCAACTGTACGGCCACCTGCCCCTATCACGAAAACTATTCAAGTTAGACGAACCAGACATGCAGGACAATGCTGGAGAAGCAGAGATGAACTCATAAGAGATGTACTCTTATGGATCCCCACACATGGCCGCGCAAAAGCAGGACGACCAGCTCGAACGTACATTCAGCAGCTATGTGAGGATACAGGCTGTTGTCCTGAAGACCTACCTAGGGCGATGAACGATAGGGAGGAGTGGCGAGAGAGGGTCAGGGATATCCGTGCTACCAGCGCGATATGATGATGATGATGATGAAAATTAAAGCATTAAGCATTTGTTAATTAGAAAGAAAACTAAAAAATTATTTCATGACCTGCTATGGTTCATTCACCAAACTGAGAAATAGCAAAATAAAATGCAAGATATTAAAAGAGATTTTTTTCTAAGTATATTTAGAGAAAAATAAGAATAGATCAATGACTCCAGAAAGACTAAAACAAGTCAAATATGATTGAATCTTCTTAGAATATGGAATATAACAAAAGCCAAGTATAATCTTTGTCAGTGGACAAAATAAAATTCCCTTTATTTTGGATGTTAAGATTGAGTTCTGTGAATATATTTTGAAAATAGAAAAAATTAATTTCTTTTTGTAGTTGAGAAAATCTGTGGTACCTCATAAAAGGCTAAAGTTCCTTAAAGACAAATCCTTTACACTTAAGATTTTGTAGAATTTTAAGACTTATGAAATGAAAAATTAGTTGAGTTTTGTATCCTCAAACACTGCCACCTCAGTGGATATTAATAACATTTAATCTATATTTAATGATATTGATGCTTAAAAGAAATATTTTGAATCGGAGATGTTATCATAATTTCTAGACATGTACAATACATTTTTTAAAATTGTTCTAATAATCATTTCCTATTTTATATATTACCTGATATAAAGATTTTGAGATTTTTACTTCCGTGAACTAAATTATTTTGAATATTTGTGACTTGCCTTCTGATAAATTTTTTCTAATAGTTGTTGATTGGTTAATTTTACAGCATGTTAACCCTATTTGGGTTATTTAATGTTAAAGTTTCTTTTCTTTTGTTTTTTTTTTTGTTTTTCGGCAAGTAATTATATATGTTCTATAGATAAAGAAATTTTTTTTTTCTTTTGGCAAGTCATTATATGTGTTCTATATATAAATTTTAAAAAAAATTTTCACCAAGCAATTATATATGTTCTATATAAAGATAAAAAAAATAATTCTTTTTGGCAAGTAATTATGTAAGTATATATATATATATATATATATATATATATATTAATGTCTTTAAGTCCTATCAATTTAAAATGCTGAATTTTACAAAATGTTATGCTGTATTTTGTTTGTGAAATAATGCTTAAACTATGCATTTTAAATGTAAAGACACGCTTACTCTACTATAAAGCCAAATTGATATTAGCCTATCCACATGTCAGCGAACAAGGCAGAATGTTTTTGAATATCTTCTATCGAATAATTAAAAAATTCGTAAAGAAAGCCCTAACAGTAGTTTAGAAGAAAAAGAAAAAGCTTAAAACACCTAATGCTACCACAGCCCCCCCCCCAAGAAGAGAAAAAAAAAAAAAAATTTGTTAAGCTCTATAATTCCTGAAGCCTGCTAGGTTCCCAACTGTAGAAAAAAAAAATGAAAAGCACAAGTCAGTACTAGTGAAAGTCATACGAAAGTACCTTAATGTTGGACTTTAACTAAGTTAAAACTTAAACCAAAATTACCCCCCCCCCCTTTTTTTTTTTTGCGTACACATGGGAAGCAGCATGATGTACGTAAAGGTATTTGAATAAACCCATGGACGACCAAACTCAATACCCAAATGGGTCCTGGACGTGAGTTTGACGACTTTACGCTCAGGATCGCTAGTTCGATCGGGGAACTACTGCTGCTCCTCTATAAGAGTGGCTTCTATAGAAGAGAATAAAACAGCCATCGAAAGATAACCATGACCCACACTCAAACCACTTACACAAACCGCATCGCTCTTCGCGCGGGTAAAAAAGGGGCGCGTCCTGCTGAAGTTGGAGCCCTGGCCTCGGTGTTCGAAAAATCAGCTACAGAGCTCAAACAATCAAAACTACTAAAATGCAAGCAAACACTACAAATAGCCACATTTAACGTAAGAACCTTAAATAGAATAGGACAACTCCCAGAGCTAATCGCATCGGCCGAAGAACATAAGATAGACATAATATGCATACAAGAACACAGATACACGCACACAGAAGATATCAAATATCACGAAACTGGCAATGGCTGGTCGCTCGCCACTGTATCCGCATGGAAAAACTCTGTCAACGCCGCAGTAGGAGGGGTAGGATTACTTATAGGACCTAGAGCACTAAAAACGCTTAATAGCGTTGAGAAAATACAACCTAGAATGATGGCAGCTACATTTAACGGAAACCCCAGAGCAACAATCATCTCATGCTACAGCCCCACCAATGTTAGTGAAGAAAATGAACTAGTCACCTTCTACGATGAGTTATCCTCATTAGTGCGTAGCATCCCGAAACACAACATGTTAGTCATTGGCGGAGACATGAATGCACAAATCGGGAAAAACGGAAACAACAAATACAGCCTCCACAACACGTCAAATAGGAATGGGCAACATCTAACAGATTTCATGATAGAAAATAGATTAGCATGCCTAAATACAAACTACCAAAAAAGAGAGGGCAAACTATGAACATACACGTACGCAAACAATACTAAAGCACAGATAGACTACATCCTTATAAACAAGAAATGGAAGAATAGTGCATTGAATTGCGAGGCATACTCCTCTTTTGAGGGTGTGTCCACCGATCACCGAATAGTCACGGCGAAAATACGGTTAAGCCTACGAAAAAACGCCAAACGAACAGCGACCACCAAACACTATGACTGGGCCCTATTAAACAACAAAGATGTAAGAGATAAATACGTATTAGAATTAAGAAACAGATTCGAAACACTACAAGAAAAGACGGAATAAAGTACACCAAACGACGAATACGAAAATTTCGTCAATGCACACCTCGAGGCAGCAGCAAAATACATTCCAACAAAAATTAAAACTAAATATAGAGTCCCATGGGAAACTTTAGCGGTGAGAGAAAAACGTGCACTAGTGAAAACAGCCTCCAAAAACTATAGAAAAAACCCAACAAACACAAATGCCTTAAAACTAAAAACGGCACAATATCAATTAGCAGGCATATATATAAAGGAACAGACAGAATACATTCAAAATCAGATAGATAAGATTAGAGACTCGGTGGAAGATAGACAATCTAGAATAGCCTGGCAAACAATAAACGAAGTGAGCAGAAGAAAAAACACAGCCAAAGCAAAACTTAAAGCAGCAAACCAACAAGAAAGAATAAAACTGTGGAAACAGCACTTCGAAAACTTACTTGGAAACCCACCAAAAATAACGCATGAACCAATCACCAGAATAATTAGCAAACAATTAGACATTAAACTAGGACCGTTCACACAAGAAGAACTCGACTCGGTTCTCAGAAAAATTAAAAATAGGAAAGCTGCAGGGCTGGACGAAATTCCCCCGGAAGTATGGAAGACCAGACAATTCGACGACATACTGCTCCGACACTGCAACGCAGTATACAATCAAAATCCGATAGATAGATGGATGAAGGGATGCATACTCCCCTTCCCTAAAAAGGGGGACCTCGGATTAGCCAAAAACTACCGAGGCATAACACTTACATCCATAGCTGCCAAAATCTACAATGCCCTACTACGAAACCGAATCGAACCCAAAATCGACAACATACTTAGAAAAAACCAAAATGGCTTCCAAAGAAATAGATCCACGACCTCACAAATATTAACCATCCGCAGAATCCTTGAAGGTGTACGGGCAAAGAACCTACAAGCGACATTAATATTTGTCGACTTTACCAAGGCTTTCGACTCCATTCACAGAGGAAAGATGGAACAAATCCTACTAGCGTACGGCATACCTAAAGAAACCGTAGCGGCAATAACGATACTCTATAGAAACACTAAAGTAAAAGTACGATCACCGGATGGAGACACAGAATACTTTGACATTGTAGTAGGAGTACTGCAAGGGGACACGCTGGCCCCGTACATCTTTATCATTTGTCTAGACTACGTACTTAGAACATCGATTGACAAAATCAAAGAGAATGGCTTCGAACTGACGAAGAAAAGAAGCAGAAGATACCCCGCAACAACAATTACTGACGCCGACTACGCCGATGACATAGCGATGCTGGCAAATACACCTGACCAAGCCGAAACACTTCTGCATAGTTTGGAACGAGCAGCAGCAAGCATAGGCCTCCATGTTAATGCACACAAAACGGAATATATGTGCTATAACCAAACGGGGGGACATCTCCACTCTAGAAGGAACCCCTCTTAAACTAGTAGACAAATTCACGTACCTAGGAAGCAGCGTCAAATCAACCGAAAAGGACATCGAAACGAGGTTAACGAAAGCATGGACAGCTATCAATAGGCTATCGATTATATGGAAATCAGACCTAACCGATAAAATGAAACGCAGTTTCTTCCAGGCAGCGGTCACATCGATACTGCTATATGGATGCACTACATGGACGCTAACAAAACGGCTGGAGAAGAAACTAGATGGCAATTACACAAGAATGCTGCGTGCAATCCTGAACAAGTCCTGGCAGCAGCACCCCACAAGACACCAACTGTACGGCCACCTGCCCCCTATCACGAAAACTATTCAAGTTAGACGAACCAGACATGCAGGACACTGCTGGAGAAGCAGAGATGAACTCATAAGAGATGTACTCTTATGGATCCCCACACATGGCCGCGCAAAAGCAGGACGACCAGCTCGAATGTACATTCAGCAGCTATGTGAGGATACAGGTTGTTGTCCTGAAGACCTACCTAGGGCGATGAACGATAGGGAGGAGTGGCGAGAGAGGGTCAGGGATATCCGTGCTGCCAGCACGAGATGATGATGATGATGATGAGATATATATATAAAATAATTTTTTTTGACACGTAATTATATATGTTCTACATATAAATAAAAAATGATATTTTCTTTGAACACACTCATAAAAATAATGAAATTTTACAAAATATAGGTTTTATTGCTTTGATTTTATTCATTCACTTTGGAAACAAATGTTAAGTTGTTGAATTTTTAAAATCTGAGCATTTTTTAATCTGGCCTAAAATTCATAAAAATAAACTCATAATTTTGATTAGTATTATCCTTCATCATCTTAATTCATATTGCTTTTTATCTCAACTTAGATTTTAACTTGTATGACATCAAGAAACAGCATGCGTCAGAAATTATAATCATTGCTCTAGTTTCATCTTTAAAAAAAAAAAAAAATGAGTATAAACATTTTAATTTTGAAATTTCTCTCAAGTTGGTTTTCTTTGTTGAATTTTTGACACTGCTATTTTAGTTTGGTAAATCTATAGGTTTCAACTAGGTTTAAATTTCTGAGAATTTCTTTGATCACAAAAGCTATAATTGGATCATTTGATAATATTTTATATGAGAGATCAAACTTAATCATAGAAATTTATTTGTCCTATTCCTGATTGGATTTAGTCATTAAAGGCAAAGAAATTAAACTGTTACTCTATTGAATATTGTAATAATTTTACAACTGCTAGGATTCAGGAAAAGGTTTACTCATTTTTTAAACCATTTGTTAAAGGCAAAAGCAGTGTTACTAATCTGTTTATGGGTAACATTTTGCTTGCAGGCCCATTTTCTAACCATTAAAATGTATCTTTCAAACATTGGTGGTGACAAACAGATGTCAATAAGAATTTAATTGATATATATTTGATATGCAGTAATAAATCAAAACCCAGACAGGACTAAAACTGGATGTTTTTGTTTTGTTTGTTTTAATGATATGGTAATGTAATAAATGTCTTTACTAATGCTTTGATCATGTGTGACCTTTTCTTTTTTTTTTTTTTTTTTTTTTTATTTATCTTTTATTAATTTTATAACTCTTAAGAAAATAGTCTATAAAATTCTTGGAAAAACTGATTATGACCAGATGTGGCAAGTTTATTGATTGAAAGAATATAAAAGAAATAAATTTATCATTTAAACAGAACATTTTTAAAATGATGCTTGATAAGCCAATATTGTATAAATAATTGAAAATAATAAATTTCCTTTGCTTTTAATTTGAATGAAATGTTAACCAAAGTTAATGAAAAGGGGATCCTTTTACTCAAAGTGCATAAGAAATTAAATTTGAGTTATGAAATATTAAATAATGCACAAAAATACCTTTCCTTTGTAGAATAGTAAACAAAATATCAGTTATTTATTATCAGGAATTTTTTAAAAGATTAAGTGATCATCTAAAGAATGACAATTTTACATGTGCCACATAGCATTTTTACAAAATCTTGTGATGTCTATAATACTTAGTAAATTTTCTTCGAAACAGTTCTAATTTTTAGTCAATAATTTAAATACACTGATAATATTTAATGAAAAATATTTTTATTCAAAAATTAATAACACAAGCTGACATATGCTTAGGTAATTAATATTTAAAAATATATTTAAAAGTAATTATAATTTCTATATAATTTTAGCACTTAGAAGAAATTTAGTAGAATCTTAATCCCTAAAATAGAATTCTTAGAAAATTAAGTAAAGGCATAAAGAAAACAATTTTATTAAATTTAACTTTAAAAAATGCAGACAAAACGCAATGATTTGTAGTAAAATTCAATCAAGATATTTTTATACTCTTATAACATTTACAAATGACATTTTAGATCACTAAACATCTGGTTTTTTTTTTTTTTTTTATCTATTCTCCCTTAATAATCTTACTTTTTAACCTTATTTTCATTACTCTATTACTTTTTTCCCTTTTGTGACAAACTTCTTTTTTCCATGCACACTTCCTTTTTGCTTGTTGCAATAATACTCACTTTTATACTACCATCATTCATTTTCTCTCCTTTCCTATCTTTCATATATACACTTTTTCCAACTTTATTTTAACCTAGATTCTTGGTTCAGTAAATCAAATGATAAAAATGCCAACTTAACTAATACTAGGCAATCTCAAACAACAGCTGAACTGCTTTAACATTTTCCTACTGCTGATTGTTTTAATTTTTTATTCTTGAATCCAGTGTGTGTGTATATATATATATATATATATATATATATATATATAATCTTTAGAAACCAATCTCCACCTACTCTGTTTCAGTTATCAACTTTAAAACCTTTATTTGAAACTTTATTATATGAATTGTATTATATATATATATATATATATATATATATATATATATAGTAAAAGTAAGTAAATTTGGCAACCTTAGTGGAGGGCGACCAAGAGCCTCACTTTTCAATAGCTACTACACTGAGGTGTAAGGGAGGGCACTACTCCTTTCCCTGGATTGCTCCACTTTACCCTTGATATGTACCGCATATTGCTGAGTGTTAAGCAAGGAGGTATCGAGTACCATTTTTAAAGTCTTTGGTATAACGCAACCTGTGATTGAACCCAGGTCTCCCAGACAATTGGCAAACACTCTACCACTAGGCCAATGAGCCGGTATATATATATTTATTGAAGTTTCAAATAAGTCCCATTGTTTTTTTTAAAAAAAAAAAAGTAAACAAACATGATTTACTTCTAAAACTGTATAAATGATATTTCAAAATGAAAACTTACTTCAAGGACTAATAAATCAACAAGAGATTTGATGCATAAATGATTTCTTATACAATATCATCATCATCCTCATCAAGTTGTGCTGATAGCGTGGATTCTCTTGATTCTCTCTTTCTCTAACCACCCTTCTCTATCTGCCATCTCTCTTGGCAGGTCCTCTAGATTACATCTACTGTTCATACAGAGCCATCTCTCACCACCCATCCCTATCAGCCATCTCTCTTGGCAGGTCCTCTAGATTACGTCCACTGTCCATACAGAGCCATCTCTAACCACCCTTCTCTATCTGCCATCTCTCTTGGCAGGTCCTCTAGATTACATCTACTGTCCATACAGAGCCATCTCTAACCACCCTTCTCAATCTGCCATCTCTCTTGGCAGGTCCTCTAGATTACATCCACTGTCCATACAGAGCCATCTCTAACCACCCTTCTCTATCTGCCATCTCTCTTGGCAGGTACTCTAGATTACATCCACTGTCCATACAGAGCCATCTCTCACCACCCATCCCTATCAGCCATCTCTCTTGGAAGGTCCTCTACATTACATCTGCTGTTCATACAGAGCCATCTCTCACCACCCAACCCTATCAGCCATCTCTCTTGGCAGGTCCTCTAGATTACATCCACTGTCCATACAGGGCCATCTCTCACCACCCTTCCTTATCTGCCATCTCTCTTGGCAGGTCCTCTAGATTACATCCATTGTCCATACAGAGCCAATGAATGTATGTCTTTGCTGCTCAGCTAACAATAGAGTATGCCATTTATGAATTTGTAACTAATTCTCCACCAATACCCAGCATATAACTTGCTCATCTTATTTAGATGGTTTATGAGACTAAAGGCAAGTGACTGTAGAACTGCTATTTTGTAGGGTATCACAGGATTTGTTAAAAACAGCATGCTGCATTCTTGTGTAGTTCCCATTTAGTTTTTTTTTCTAAGTGCCTTGTTAAAGTCTAGATGGTGTAGCCATACAATATTCCTGACACAACTACATCTTGGAAGAATTACTGTTTTATTTTATCTGAGATCAAATTTTGGTATGTTCCATGCAAATCAATAGCAGTCCATACTTTTCCTATGTGTATGTTAATATTTGCTACCAAGGGAAGTGAAATGGTCTTCTAATTTCAGAGGCTTGATATTTAATGATATTTCACCATTTTATTTAAAACACATGAACTCTGTCTTATCTGAGTTTATATTGAGGCCAATGCTTCTTGCTGCCTTTTCCAGGCTATGCAGCAGGGATTCAGATTGGGCTGGTGTATTTGTAAGGTCATCTACATAGTCTGTAATGGTTTCTGTGTTTTTATTTTATGGAAAACTATTCACTTTCATTAAACCTATTGATATTCATTGTATGTAATCTAGGCAGATTATAGAAATGGTGCTAATTCATCTCCTTGTAAGACTCCACTGATAATGTCAAAAAAAATCAGTGTCACTATCAGGTGAACCAAATCAATGCTGCTTTTTTTTTTTTTTTTTTTTAGAGCATCATTATAACACTTGAAATTTCTTTAGGAATACTAAAAGTATTTGCTCCATCTTTTCTCTGTGCATGGAATCAAATGCATTGAAAAAAATCTACAAATAAAAATGTTGCCTCAAGATTTTTTGCACATACTCCTTCAATGGTTCAGTATATAGTCAGAATCTGAAAAATTGGGAATTAATTTCTCCAAAAACTGTTCTGATTTTCTCCCCCAAATTTTTCAACTTCAGTATGGATATAATAGAGAATCAGGACATTATACACCTTAGCAGTAAGAGTTATAATTCTGTAGTTCTTGGTGATTCCAAGATCACCTTTCTTGGGGATGAGCTGGATGCAGCCTTTTGTCTTTTGTTTATACATGACATTGCACAATCAAGAATGTAAATAAAATGATATAGCCAACTATTAATGATTGTTACATGATAACTTCATAATTATTCCTTCATAAAAATAATTTCATTTTTTCTTTTTCATCCTCAGCTGAGTACAAAAATTTTTATGGAAACTGTTATATAATTTCTTTATATTTGCTTTTACCTTATCTCTTACTCTTCTCTTTTGAAGATCTGTACTTTTTCTCTGTGTGTTATATTGCTGTGCTTTTTTCTCAATGTGTTTGTATTTCTTCAATGAAAAAAAATAGTCAAATTATTTTCTTTATTAAACAATTTATTATTGAATTTTATCATTAAATTTTCTATTTATTTCTGTTTTATATAAACATAAAATTATTTTATTACATTATTTATACTATGAATGATATTGATATCCTTTTTTTTCATCAACTGTAAATAAAAAATTAAAAAAAACAGTTTGAAACACCAAAAAATCTTGATAATTTTTGTATTTTCTGATTGTTTTGGGGGGGGTCTGAATCTTTTAAAGAACTTTTAATATGAATTATAACAAAACTTTTAATGTTTTTTCTCCTTTATTTATTATATAATTTTGATATTCATGAAAAATATTTTATTTCTGCAATGATAAATGAATAACTTGTAATTTTTCTTTTCTTCTTTCTTCTACACCCGTGGATTTTTCTGACAGACTGGGAAGGTATTTATATTTTCATTTTCAAATTCTCTTTACCTCAAATTTGTATTTTATTACTTAACACATTTCCCTAATTAACTTAATCAGTTTTACTTATTTCATTATACCTGATTTCTATGTTACTTAAATTTATATCTCCTATAATTCTCTATTCAATTACATGTGAAATAAGTTAAAAAATCTATTTTAATGTTCTCCAGTAGTGTTTCTCAGCTGGTGTTACCTGAAATCTTAGGGTTCCACTAGAAACAGTAATAGTCTAAAGCATAAACTGACTGATAATCATATATTAATTTTTATTCAGGGGATCCCTGAGATATGAACACTATTTAAAGGATTCCACAAGGGTAAAAAAGTTGAGAAACACTGGGCTACAGTGTTAATAAGTTCAATCTAAGTTGCTGAAATTTATTGTATTGTTTTATATCAATCAAAAGCAAAGTTTGTTTTTTTTTTTTTTAGTTTTTTTCTTCTCAAGTATATATGCTTATAGATCTGCCTATAAAGTCATATATAGTCTAATGTAGAGGTTGTTTGGAAAATATTTATACAAAAAAAACAAGTTTATGTAAATTTTAACAATTTAAAGACACTGTATGTACACAAATTTATATGTACATTAAGCAAAAACATTTTAAATTCTCAGCTATGGTTTAAATAGTATCACTACTGTTCATTGCTACTGTTCTTCTATAATGATGGCTTTGGCTTTAAATTACCCATGAAGGCTGATATGCCATTAAACAAAGAGACCTTAAATAGGTCTGGAATGTAAGGATAATAGGTGGGGAGTTGTGTTGGATTACAATAATAATTTTTATTAGCTATGTTGTGTTAATGTTATATTATGTATATGTTTTTGTAATATGATGGTGTGTGTATAAGGTATATGTTAAATATACTGTATGGAGACATATTTCTAACACTCATGAAAACATAGCTAACATAATGTCATCAGCTTGTGGGGTTGCATGGTGATGGATATAAAGATTTAATAGAGGAAAGTAGTACTTACAGTGTGTCAGGTGTGTTGTGGGTTTATTTGGTGTGGGGTAGTAGTGGCGGTAGTATAGGTTAGGTGGATGGTTTATGTGTATGGTCGAAATGTGAGAGTAGATATTTGTTCTCATGTCTGCATTTGGATAGAATTTCTGATTTTTTGTTTAGCAGGGTGTTTTGTGATGAGTGAGTGATAATTGCTAGTTTCTCATGGAGGCAAAGAAAGCATTTTTTTTATGCCTTGCTGTTTTCATGAGTGTTAGAAATACTTCTCCACACAGGTATATTCAACAAATCTCTTACACACCCACCATCATATATTACAATAACATATACGTAATATAACATTAATACAACATAGCTATTAAAAATTGTTATTGTAATCCAACACAACTCCCCACCTATTATCCTTTCATCCCAGACCTATCATGCATACATGTCAAATCAAAAATTCATTTTCTTAATTATGCAATGATGATAATTTGATCCTAAGTTAAAATCATCACCATACACACTGACACACATAAAAAAAAAACCTAAAAAATGACATAGCTAAAACAAACAATTATTGCAATGTCTTAACACAATATTTTCACTATATTTCTTACATATATTCAGTCATGGATCCCAATGACGTATACATAAAATATCATTAACACATCATCACTAATACAAATTATTATTACATTCTAACACAAATCATATTCCAGCATAAAATACTAATATTGCATAGTACTCCACAGTATATTATAATATTACATGTCTTATCACCCTGATATTTGTTGCGTTATGATCCACCATACTCCTTCATCTATTATCCTTACATATCAAAACTTTATTTTCTTTGTAATGCAATGATATTTTGTTCCTTAGTTAAAATCCTCATCACCACACACACACACACACACACACACAAAAGAAATTTTTTTACTCGGTCAAACTGTCGCAACTCATATATCCAGGAGACAACCTCAAATTTGCCATGTGACGCATGTATCTTCATATACACACATACTAAGTATTACTTATATGACCATACATAATAATATGCAAATATAATCTACACACACACACACACACACACACAAGTGGTACACAATCCTAACATTATTTTGACTGTATTTTTCGATTTTTTTCAATATCTTTCTTTCCCTGCCTGATGATTGTCGTTTATGAGATGGCATAAAACCTGTGGTTGCAGACAAGCTTCCATGCTATTAAATATAGATAAAAACTAATATGCATTTACTTATTATTATATAATGGCTCTGTCACAGATATTGAGCACTCTCCAAATTATACTGCATTTGGTCTGCCACAAACCTACGAAGTGAGATAGTAACAACCAACACTGTTATAATATATATATATATATATATATATATATATATATATATCAGTCAATGCCAAGTGTAAAGCAATTAAAATAGGATATGATAAATCAACAGCTATACAAATAATGTCTGTACATAAATGTATTGTGAATGGAAATAAAAAATATCTTTAAAGATAATGTATTTCTAAAACAGTGAGCTAATATTGATTTAAAAAAATAACTCATAGTTTGTAGTCAGGTCTAAAACCAAAGGAAAATTATGAAAAACATTTGAAATTTCTTTGATCCTTTTTAAATGTTTTAAATGAAGTGTCTGGTCATGAAGGAATTGTTCATATCTGGAAGTATTTACTTAGTTTAACATAGTATAACACAAGATCATAATTGTGAGGATCTGTATGTTCTGCTAGACTTGCTCACTAAAAATTACACCAGTGAAAATCAAATTGTCTTATGATAATCAATTATAACATAGATATCTGTGATTTTTATCTATTAAACTAACATTAGGAGGAATGCACTTTGATTTAAGATTTAATGTTTTTCTTTTTCTTTTTTCGTTGATACTTTGAGATTATTGTATATTTTAATCTATTGGAGAAGAGGACTTTTTTGAAAATAAAATGCTTCAATCTATTGAGATTATCTTTAAAAATTGCTCATCCATCACCTGGAATAAAATCAATTAAATGCTTTATCTCAAAAGTTCTAAGCATGTAAAGATAGTTAATTTAACATTTTGTGAAAAATTGTAAAAAATTACTGTATTATCTTAAAATGAAACTTTGAATAGCCTGTTCTGGAAATTGTTCCACATACTATGTGAAAATTCTGTTTATTAATGGGTCCCAAGTAATTAAAACAAAATTGTTGGCTAATCAATTACTGGACTCCTACATTCACTGTTTGAAAATGAGCAAATGAAGGCTTCTTTATAAAGATTATATAGGTTGTTTGGTTTTTATGGCATATCAACCTTTGTAGGTTATTTAATGCCAAATCCATTTTTGTACAAATAATCAGTTTTATTTCAAACAATTCAGTTTAGCATGAGTACAGTTTAACTGTCAAAAACATTTCTATTTCAAGCTATTCAGTTTAGTCAAACAGTTCTAATTCAAGCAATTCAGTTTAATAAAAGTATAGATTTTGTTTATGCGCAGTTAATATCAAAACAGTTCTATTTCAAATAATTCAGTTTAGCATAAGAAACAGTTCCATTTCAAACAATTTATTTTAGTGTAAGTACCCAGTTTAAAAGTAAGCACACAGTTTAATTGTCAAAAGCATTTCTATTTGAAGCTTTTCTGTTTAGTCAGTTTGAAATTCAAACAATTCAGTTTAGTATAAATATAGATTTTGTCCACACACAGTTAAATGTCAAAAGCAGTTCTATTTCAAACAATTCAGTTTAGCTTAAGTATGCATTTTAGTTCTATTAGACCCATAGATAGAACCCTATCAGGTGCTACCACTCTGGGCCAGAGTGGACCTGGGAGTGATGACAATGAATGGGTGCTCTGCATTCCTCAAAGCTCCAGCATTACTGTATTATTGTATATTCTACAACCCCAGCCAACTGGGCAATTATGAAGATTAGTGTGCCAAAGCTAAAAAACAAAAAAGATGTGCCTATCTTCTTCATTGCTTACTGTATTCTCAGCTAAATATTGACTGACTTCTCTTTTTTTCTTCTTTTTAGCAGGGAGTGGGTTCTATCATATAATATGATGACAATACTACATTACTATTGTTACTTTGGTCCATTCTATCTCTGTAAAAGGCGAAAGCGATTTTTTTTCAAAATTTCTCATCTCATTGTGCATTCTCCTTTCTGATTGCCTAGATTTCACTCTAAATGACCTGTAGGGATATTATTGTATAGTCAAAAGGTTTACACTCAAAGTAGTGAAATGTGAAGTGATTGTACAATTATTTATTTTAAAAATTATGATAAACGGAGTAATTGTCAATGCATATATCTTTTTAGTAAATTTTAAAAATAAGCAAAATAATGTATATAAAGATGTGTGTAGATAGATATATATAATCCTAGCTTTTCATTCAAAGATTTAGAAAATTATTCTACTTCTATTGTTCGTGATTAATGAGACTTACATCAGACAGGTAAATCTGCAACAACAGCTGCAAGTGGAGGTTACAGCAGTTTTATTGCACTACCTCTTTTTCTTAAATTTGATTTTGCAGTTTACTTCAGAAACCAATAAGAGTTGCTTCCATTTCTCCTAGTCTGCAGCTTTTATTGGGAGTTAGTTTTCATTAAGGGGCCCTTAGATATCTTTTATGGTGCTCTTCTGCTTTTCTAAGGTATGAACAGTTTACCAAACTATAACCCTTTGGTCAATGGTCTTCTGTCCTCAATTCATTGCTTGATAGATTAATTAAATCTTTTGTTGTATAACCACAATGATGGAAACACAGTTAGTTTTAAATTTCAATGTTTGTTATGAAATGGCTCTACTGTACTTTAAATAATGAAGTAAATGCAATGCAGAGTATTGTCATATTGCAAGGCTACTTTTGCTTTTATATATATATATATATATATATATATATATCCTAATAGGTTAAGAGTGTTTAGGGTTTTGTTTGCATAGAGAAGGCCTATTAAATAGAATATGAATGAACTCTAGGACAATAAGATGTTGCTTAGTCCTAACTGTATGCAAGACCACAAAAAAATCATCGCTATAATTAGCTATACAACTATTTAAGGCATTCAAATGCTCACAGATGGCTGAATCAAGCAATTTTGTTGTGTGGGTTTTGTTGCAAACAAAACCCTAAACATTCACTTTTAGGAGATATTTCGTGCTTGACTTAGGGTGGTTTTAATTTTTTTTTCTTCCCTCTTTGGCTATCATTTTTCATCTTCACCCCCACCTTTTACTTATTCTATATTGTTGACTTAGGCTGTCATTTGACAAATCTCAAATTAAAGGGCCCTTGCAACTTCAATAAAATCCTTTTCTTTATTTAATTTTTTTTTTCCTTTCCTTTTATATTCTAAATCTCATGTAGTTTGCATATGTTGTCCCTAGGTATTTGCCTTTATAAACTTGCATGTACCAATGATCCATATATATATAATATGATTTTATTCCATAAATTTCTTTGATTTTTGTGTAGATTTTGTCCTTTTAAGAAAGAGAAAATTGTCACAAAAGATTTTCTCCACCTAAAGATTTGAGAGAATATCTTTTATGATTGAACTCTTTAAGAGTGCTCTTTTGTTACTGATCCAATTTTAATTCTAGCAAAATAATTGGATCATCTGATAGAGCATTCTGTTGATGCTTTAGATCTTTACTAGTTCTGATGAGCATAGACCATTAAGACTATAAGAGTCTTTTACTTTTGAGGATGTTGCAAAGCTAGTAAACATGAAAAAAATTCTTATTTGCTTAGAAGTCATTTTAGATGGATTTCTGAGAATCTTTTTATGACCAAAGCTGAGTAGAGAATTTGAATGATCTAGAATCATATGAATTGCAATATCAAAGAGGTTCCATGAATGTCCTTAACTGCACAGAACAGCTATGCTGTATCTGTGTTTAAATAACTAATGTATATGTCACTGATATATATGGGTGTATATTTGTTTATAGAATTTAGGACTTGCTTTATTGTAATGAAATAAGTAAAGTATTTTTGTATCTGCAGACATTGTATTGAGGATGTTAGTATGTTTATACATATATAGTAAGATTGATATACCCTCATATATATTTGATTTTAGTTATCCACAAGTATAGTTTTAGAGTTCTTGTCTCTGTTATACATAATCTTGGACATTTAAAACATCATCAATACCTTATTCTTTAAAAGTGAACTTATGAAAATTTTGCATTGAAGGAGGTTTTTTTTATCCCTCATCAATATTCATTTATGAAGCTTTGTATAATTTTATTCATTCATTGACTTATCTTTCACATTTCTATATATTTTTAATTAATAAATTTTAGAAGTAAATAATGACATTCACTGTACAAACATTTCTTTTACATATATAGTTGCAAGATTTATGCTACTTACTTCAGTTGAAGATGATTTCTTAAATAATCACTAATCTTTTTTTTGCTATTTTTATTTAGATTCAGATTTAATATAGGAGTTGATTTTGCTCAAAATAGAATAGCCCAGTTGACTGAGGTTGTAGAATACACTGACTGCAGAAGTAAAACCCACCCTCCTGGATAAGACACTAAAACATTTGATGGTGAGGCTCCAGCCCTGGAGTTTTGGAGAATGTAAAGTACTCTTTGATTGCAATTACTCCCAGGTCCACACTAGCCCAAGGTTGTAGTACCTGTTAGAGCCCCATCTAGGGGGGGGGTCAGATAGAACTATTTAATCCTTTACTAAACTTGAAACCATTTCTGCAAAAAAAATGCTGAATGCTGAATAGAATTATTAGTGTTAGATAGCAGTACTTGAAATCTTTTACTAGGGATTATTATCAATATTAAATTGAAGTATTAATGTTAAATAGCAATACTTGAAACCATTTAACTGTGTGTAAACAAATGATAAGTATTAAATAGAATTATTGTTAAATAGCCCTACTTGAAACCATTTAATTATGTTTTTAAAAAAATGAGCTCTGAATCATTTTAAAATAATGTAACCTACAAACTATTCATTTACAAATCATATAAACAGAATTTGACTTTAAATAACCTCCAAAAAGTACAAAGATTGATATGCCATAAAACACAACCTGCCAACCATCAACATAGAAATTAGGTGAGAATTGCTATTGAAGATTCACTGTTTTTAACTTAGGAGTTAAGATGAGATTATTGTATTTATCATTTTGACTTTTACATCTTTTCTAAAGACATTTTTTTTTTTTATATATTAAAATGTTATCATACATTTTTTATCTGTATGCAAATATAAAGTAATATCTATTGAATGTTAGCTGATTAACTTTATAATCATTTTGTAGTCACATCTGAAGCAGTAATTATTATAATGATAAACATTGAATATCAACATTTTCAGATTGTCTCATCTAAGAAAGCTTTCTGCTGCAGTGGACTTTGAAAGAGTAGTAAGCAGACCTTTCATTCATTAGTCTATCTCTTCCATGAAAAAGGAATTTCACTTTAGTTTTTTTCCATAAATTTTTCTAATATTTTATTTAGAATAAAACAGCTCATAGTCACCATTCTGGTACTTTTTGCTTGCACTGTATTTTGAATAAATTTGCATTTGCTATTTATTTATTTATCATTTGTTTGGCTATATATTATTAATGGCTGTCTTCTCTTCCCCTTTCCAAAAAAATCCCTACTAGGCAATGCATTAAGTTACCTTCCATTCATGCAGACTTTTGTCTAACAATGAAATACATGTGTTTTTTTTTTTTAATTTTCTGTGAATATTTGAAGTTAAACAGTTTCTCACTATTCAACATGTTAGCTACACTATTATTATTCTTTCATGAGTGTCATTTTAAAGAAATAGAATAAAGACACCAAAACTAAAATACAATAGTTGGATAGTTAAAACTCAATAAAAAAAGGAAGGCTTTTTGCTTTTCCTTTTTCTTTTATTTCTCCATAATTACTCAGATATTCTGCCCCAGCTTATCTTTGGATAACAGTCTCTGAGGGAGGAGAGTATTGTATTAGCCACACAAGCATATAGCTATGGAAACAAGGGGATGCAACATGGTGGATATGAAGTAAGGCAGATGAATACAAAGTTGGGTCTACAACATGTTTTATCAGATGCTGGGCAGAAGAACCTCATAGGTCAATGACCAGGATCATATAGTACAGTCAGGAAACTACTGCTACTCATCTCTAAAGGTGGTGTCTGTTTATAAGAAAAAAAACAGCCAATGAAAGATTACTATAACCCTGATCTGAAATGCATCACCCTTCATGCAGGTAAATAAGGGGAGCATTCTGCTGAGGTTGGAGCTCTTGTACTTGTGTTTGAAAAATCAGATACCAAGCCCTGACTTGATGTATTTAGATGAAAAATCATTGTTAACTTTAGGACATTTAATGTTTGGACTTTAAACCAGCTACCTAAGCATGCAACATCTACAGTCAAGCATAATATTGATATTATATGCATGCAAGAACATAGATATTAACATAGGAACTAGAATTAAAGTATTGTGATACTGGTTGAATATTTGTCTTCACATCTGAATGGAAAAACTTCATCAATGTCTCCATAGTGGGTGTAGCAATATTTCTCCGTCCTCATGCCTTAAAAACATTAAATAGCATAGAGAAAACTGAACTGAGAATTATGTGTGCTACATTTAATGGCAACCCTAGCGCAATAATCATCTTTTGCTTCAGTCCCTCTAATGCCTGTGATAAGATGGACATCATGATCTTTACAATGGACGATCTTCCCTTGCTCGACATATTCTCAAACACAACAATCTAATCATCGGTGGAGACATGAATGCTCAAATAGGCAAAGACAGAAATAATAAATTTTGCTTATATATCTTGCAAAACATAAATGGCAAATACCTAACTGTTCTTTCACTCAAGAACAGTCTTTCATGCTAAACACTAAATTCCAAAAAAGGGAAGGAAGACTATGGACCAACACTTATCCCAATAATGCTAAAGCACTGCTAGACTATATACTCATGAGCAAGAAGTGGTTAAATAGCACTTTGAACTGTGAAGTATACTCCTCTTTTGAAGGAGTATCTTCTGATCACAGAATCATCATGGCAAAGATATATACCTGAGTCTAAGCAGAAAAAAGAAACAGTTAAAACCACATGTTATGACTAGTCCTCACTTACCAATAGCAATATAAGTAATAGATATGAATATACAGTAATTGTAAGAAACAAGTTTGATGCTCTTCAGGAGATATCTGAAAGACATACTCTGAATGATGAATATAAAAATTTTGTTACTGCCCATATAGAAGCAGCAGCCATGGCCATACCAACTAAACCATGAGCCAAATGTAGAGTTCCTTGGAAATCAATAGCAGTTAGGCAAAAAAGAAATAATGTGGAAAAGGCATCCTTACTTAATTAAAGAAACGGAAATGCCAATGCACAGTAACTTTAAAAAGTCTAGTAAGAACTAACACATAGCAAAGCAAACAATTAGAGTACATTGAAGGCCAAATCAATGAAATCAGAAATTTGGTAGAAGATATACAATCACAATTAGCATGGTAGACAGTAAATAAAGGAAGTGGAAGGAAGGTCATATTGAGAGCAAAACTAAAAGCTGCCAACCAGGAAAAAAGACTTCAGAAAGGGAAAGAACATTTCATGAATTTACTTGGAAACCCTCCTGAAATCACTGACAAACCTATCCAAAAAATTATTGATGGCCAAGTAGATATCAAACTAGGACAGTTTACAGAGAAAGCACTTGATGCAATATTTAAAAAAATCAAAAACAGAAAAGCTGCAAACCTTGCTGAAATATCCCCTGAAGTATGGAAGACTAGAAAATTTGATGACATACTTCTTCAGTTATGCCATGATGTGTATAAATAAACCACAATACAGAAATGGAGAAAAGGTTGCATCCTCTTCTCTTCAAGAAAAGTTTATAATGCTTTGTTTCTCAATCGTTTCTGACTTGACATTGAGAAAATTCTTATGAAAAGTCAAAACTGCTTTGGAAAGAATCAATCCACAACCTCACAGTTTCTAACAATCCATCCAATCATCAAGGGAGTATGTGCAACAAATATTGAGCCAACACTACTGTTTGTAGTTTTCTTGAAGCCATTTGATTCCATATACAGAGAAAAGATGGAGCAAATAATATTCGCCACATATGGTCTTCCCAAAGAAACGTATCATTATAATGATACTTTGCAAAGACACTAAAGCAATGGTTCACTCACCTGAAGGTGACACCTATGACTTTGTCACTGGAGTCTTGCAAAATACTACATTGTACCAGATTAGTTCATAATCTGCCTAGACTTTATAACTTCGAATGTTAATAAATCTAATAAAGGAAAATTGTTTCTGATTAAAACTAGCAAGAAGCAGACAATATCCTGCAGAAACTATGACAGATGTTGACTACACAAATGATCTACTGCTTCCAACAAATACACTCGCCCAAGCCAAATCCTTCTCGATAGTCTAGGGTACTGGCACTAGCCTCTGTGAACACAAATAAAACAGTTCATGTGTTTTAAACAAAAAGGAACCATCTCCACTCTAAGTGGCAAGCCTCTACAATGAGTAGACCAGTTCATATACCTCAGCATCAATATCTCATCTACTGAAAATGATATCAACATACACCTAACATTGAATGTTATTGGCAGGTTATCAATCATATGGAAATCTGATTTATCTGATAAAATAAAACAAGATTTCTTCCAAGCTATAGCTATGTCCATACTACTTAGTGGATCCACTACATGGACACTAACATTGAGAAAAAGGTTGATGGAAACTACACAAGAATGCTACATGCTCTCTTGATTAAATCTTAGAAGCTACATCCTACAAAATAACAGCTGTATGGTCATCTACTTCCCATCTCACAAACCATTGAAGTAAGTCTGACCAGATGTAGGACATTGCCAGAAAAGGAAGGACAAACTCATAAGTAATGTTCTCTTATGGACTCCTACACATGGACACACCAGTGTAACGAACCAAGTTGGCTGGGCCTGTAGAATATACTAACTATATCTCTGCAGAAGGATAAGACCCCTCTAGCAAATGTTTTGGATATGACACTAAAATATCTGATGGTGAGGCTCCAGCCCTGGAGCTATAGAGAATGTGGAGTACCCCTTCATTGCCCTTACTTTCAGGTCCACTCTGACCTAGTTTGGTAGTACCTGTTAGGGTCTTGTCTTTGTGTCAAATAAAACTATTTAATCATCTACTGTACTTGAAGTTATTTTACTGTATACAAACTAATGTTAAACTGAATTATTACATATCAACACTTGAAACAATTTAACTGTGTGCTTATGAATGAATAACATTGACTAGCTTTATTAGTTTTAAATAGCAGTACTTGAAACCATTTAACTGGGTGCAAACAAATGAGATCTGGCTTGTTTAAAAATGTTATCTACAAACTATTCATTTATAAATCATATATATTTAAGATGCATAGAGAAAAAGCTAGAGAAGAACTACATAAAATGCTGTGAGCTGTCTTGATCAAATCCTGGAAGCAACACCCTATGAAATAGTAACTGTACAGCCACTAATTTCTCATCTCTCAAACCATTCAAATAAGATGAACAAGACACTGCTGAAGAAGCAAAGACAAATTCATAAATGATGTTCTTTTGGATTCCTACTCATGGACATACCAGTGTTGGCTTGCTAGCAAAGATTTACTTATATCAGCTCTGTGCTGAAACAAGATCCAGTCTAGAAGACTTGCCAGGAGCAATGGATGATAGAGATGGATGGTAAGAGAAAGGGAACTCTATGCTGCCAGAATGACTTGATGATATCTATAAACAGGATTTGGCATTAAATAACTTTACATAAAACACAACCAACCAACCAGTAAAGTCTTATATACACTCACTCTGTGCAGACACTGGATGCAGCCTTTAGGACCCACCAGGAATGATGGATGCTATCCGCTTATCATAAATTTATAAACTCCTTAAAACACTTACATTGCTGCAATTTAGTTTCTATTCAAATGTAATACTTTTAATATTTGATATCATGTTATTTATGTCTATTTTGTAAACACTACTGAGAATACCAATGTTTCCTTGCAACCAAATGCCACACTTGAAGTATATTTGAAAATAACTATGAAAGTCTTATTTTGTTGTCTTAAATGAGATATTCATGTATCTTTTTTCTCCTACAAAGATTTCACATTTATTGATCTCTTTTTCCTGTATAAATAGTTAAATCTTTTTGAATATACATGTTTATTCTTATTGGCTAAATAACAATTTCAAGTTTTTCAACTTCATATAGTTCAAAAAGAACATATTGATTAGAAAATAATCATCTAAATTGTTCAACCTGTCATACATAGTGTTATAAATCTTTATTATTTGATTAAAATAATTTCATCTATTTCTTGATTATTTATATCGAGGAAATATCAAGTACTCCTTATTTAAATATATGTTTATCAGTCAATAAATAATTTTCAGAATCTATTTAGCAATAATATTTAGCATATTGTGAATAGCTTACATTCCTCTTCTTGATTCTGTTTTATTTTTTATTTTTACAAGTCATACCTCCTAATTAAACACCTTTATTGTTTAAAAAAATAAGTACATTTCTTTTAAAATGCTAACATTGGGGAATGCATTTCACTTTAAGTAGGGTGTTCCAGGAGTTCTAATTTAAATATACATATATATGAGAAAAATAACATGTATATTGACGTAGAAAATCTTCCAAAATATAAAAGGTAAATACATTGGTCCTTTGCTTCTGGTTTGCCATCGGTATTAATCTTTTTTATTTCTTAATAAACAAGTTCCAGTTTCAAAGTTTTTATTAGAATTTCATTTTAAATTTTGATTTTTCTATTTTTAATATATATTTTTTAAAAATCAGTAGTATTAATTCTATTTGTATTGTAATTTAAATTTAATCAAATATTTAATTGTTTAAAATTTAACGATATCTATGTTTATTCAAATTTTTGAAAGTTATCGGATGATATTTGATACTTTATCCATCATTTTAATCAGTTAATAATACAGCCAATAGTCAAATAATAAATATTTATTTATAGATATTTAATCTCTATCATTTAAATGGTGAATCTTTAATAGTTATCTCCCCTATTTTCCATTTCTTGTTTGTTTTAAAACATTTTTTAACTTAACTAATTTCTTATTGTCAAGAATCTTAAATTTGTTCTTATAAATAAAATTGTGTGTATGTGTGTGAAAGAGAAAGATTTATGCTAAGGGAGATAACTTGTACTTATATTTCTGAATTATTTCCCCTGAAAAGGTTTTGTTTTGTTAGCATAGCAAAAGAAAAAATGGAGCTTTTCTTTTAAATAAAATATTTCAATAACCCATTCCCCTTTTTTTTATTTACTTTTTTTTATAGTAGAGAGAATGAAAAAATGAAATAACTTTCATCTGGATAAATTTTCAGGAGTAATTTTGGGGAAACATAGCTTCTTTTATGCTTGGAAATACAATAATTTGAAAGTATTTTGTTAAAAGATAAATAAAAGCCTGGATCTATCTTTTAATTTTATAAATATAGTCTGTAGGTAATTAACTTGAAATACTGCCTGATATAAGTATTACATTATTGAATTAGTTTAAAGCAATTATCATTGAAAGTTAATTGGAACATTCTTTATTATTCATATTTAATTATAATATAAATACTCGCTATTATTCCAATGTAGCACATTAGCTATGTCATCAGATAATATAAATATACTATTTCCATAATAACAATCATATATGCATTAATAAATATGTCTTCATATGCATGTATCAGCAGAAGTGTACAAGGTTGAATCAATAAATCAATTATATTGGGAACATAGAATTTGGTGACTGAGATTTTTAAAAGTTTGTAAATTTTGGTCACTGATACTAAATTTGCCATCAGTTTTTCTCCAACATCTCTGGTTGCAGAGATATGTTATACCTCTATTATGCATGCAAATGGACTGACATCAAGGTTGATGTCTACAAATCATTATTACCTTTCGAATTAATAAAATGGTTTCCTACCGGTAGAATTTATCTATTTGTGATTAAATTACATCATAGAATCAGATTGCACTTTCACTTTCATTTTATTACAGTTGAGTTGACAGGTTGAAAATGCTCAATACAAATTTTAGAAATTTTATGTGGAGCCCATATCTTATCTTGATCCTCTAACTTTATTTTGATATAGTTTAAGTATTGCCCTCCTCCCAAAATTAGATATGAATTTTCTCTCTTTCATGAAGGTGTGCTCTCCATAAATGTTGCAAAAATAATCTGCATGAGTCAAAAACTTTCTTTGTGAGGAAGCCATGTTATCTCCTACAAATTGGAAATACAGCATTCAGTGAACATTTATCGGTATTATCTAAAATTGCTAAAAACAAATGAAGGTTATTTTCTTATTCAATAGATTTAATATACCTAGAATCAGGTCTAAAATCTGAGGAACCTCTAATTTTTTTTTAAATTTGTTCCCCAATTAATTTTGATCTGAAATTTACACTGTATATTGTTTGATGTACGTGGTTAATATTCATTGAATTTTTTAAGTAAATAGTTATTATATAAAATAAAAGCTTTCTTTTTCTTGTTTTCTTTTTCAACTTTCATTATCTTATAGATTTATTGGCTTAACTACCTATAATAAACTTAAGTACCTAAAAATTATGAACAGCAGTGCACTAGATAGTTCCACCTTTTGTGACTTGAAGTAATTGGCCCAGTTAAGTCACCTATGTATGATCTATTAAATAAAGAGATGAGATACAGTACACTGCAGACAGAGGCCAGAAAGTGTATACCAGGAATATGTTTTCCAGGCATTATAGTGAAAATTGTGGGTGTCCACAGAACTAGCATAACTTATGGACAGCCCTGAAACATGCCTGGACAGATATACCCATACAATGACTCTCGCACCTTATTGACTTCTATCTGTTATGTAACTGCTGTTATTTAGGTGAAAGAAAAAGTTTCACATTATTATGTAACTGTAATTTTTTGACTCTTCACTTTATATTCCTTCTGATACATACAACTATTTCATCAAGTTTTGAAGAAAAGGATTCAAATAAATTGCTTCTTTAACTTTCCACTTTTTTGATGGACTTGAAAAACTAGTTGCCTTGTAATAACTTTATAACAATGATCAGTAGAATATGACAGTAATTTGTATGATTACTTATATATTTATTCATATACTCACTTGGTTAAGTGATTCTTTCCTTCTCATCTTTCAGAAAAGATTATCACATTTATAAAAAGTTCTGTTTGTAATATGAAACTGGCTAATTCACTTGTATATTTGATATGACAATGTAAAGAATATCAAAGCTACAGCCATTTTAATTAAAATTTATTTAAAACAAAAGTTAATTTATTTCTTCAATGAGCCAAATTCATTGAAATTTACAAGAGATTATTTCTATTCATGTCCGTTGATTGAAATTTGGATTTATCAATTTATTTTATACATAAATCTTTATGCATCTTTTACCTTAGGTATATATAGTTTTTCATATTTACATATATATATATATATATATGTATATAAAAGTATATTTAAATCTGTGTGCATACTTAAATTGACTGTAAATGGTCTGAAGAACGAAATTATTTCACTGACTGTTATCACCTGTTAAAACATGAAAATATATCAAGATGGGATGGCAAGACTATAGATCTGTGCTTCAATCTTAGAACAGGTGTGGTCAGGATTGTATGGAAGACTGTTTGCTTATGCTGCAGATCTCGCCTTTCTATGACATTGATATCCCAAAGAAGAAAAATTTAGCATTAGTGTTGCTACAGGAGTTACTGTTACTTAGATGAACACAATGTTAGATTTTACATCAGGGACTTCAGTTGTGTAGGTTTTGCCACTCTACTATGTCAAGTTATCCTGCCATGTTAGTAGTAGGGGTATGGAAATCAGTTTTGTTTCTCCTAGAATGGTTGCCCTTACTAAGAGTGTAAGGCTCAGTCTACCCTACTATTTACTCATATTTTCTATAATAATAACCATTACACTGCCCATGCCTCCAAAGTAATTTATAGTTTTTGTGTTCATCTGTAAGCTTATCATTGCTTTTGTGTTTGATGATAAAATATTTTAAATAATTCTAATTTTTTTTTCACAACTTTTTTCTTCATCTTTCTCCAGCTGATTGGGAAGGTATTTATAATTCTGTGTATTTGTAGTTATAGAGACAAACCCACTTTGTATATTGTAATCAATAGAGATATTATAGTTGTCCATAGATGAATGTTATTTTCGCTTTGTGCATGTCTCCATTTCTTTTGGATTGTGTTGTCTTTATACTTTTTTTACAAAAATGTTAATCCATGCTGTATTCACCATTTATCATTCAACATTTTAATTATTATATCAAGAGATAAAAGATTGTTATTGTCTGTTGTTTATTGGCCAATATAGCACCTGCTTTAACCAAGTACAGCAATTTCTCATCTTGATAAAATTCAAAATTTTTATCTGAAGTTTTTTTTCAGTTAATTTTGTAATTTTTTTTTTTAATTGAGAAAAAATAAAAAAGGAACAATATAACCCAATAAAAAATATTCTTTACACCATAAATATACTTATTTATAGTTTGTCTAAAAATAAACCTTCTTGCTTGGAATATCAATTTAATTTTTTTTTTTTTAAGCTTCTAAACACTATAAGCTATCAGACAATATTCTCTTTAAATCGATGAAGTATTTTGCCAGTGGCTAATTTCTTAACATTTATTTCAACATTCTTTTTAGTCGTAAAAGAATACAACAATAAAATAACCTCAGAGGAAAGATATTCTTGTAAAATTTTGAACTTATTTTTTGTTTTAAATTCATGTTTTCTGTAACATCAAAATATCATTTTTTTCTCAGAATTTGATTTTTAGAAATATTATAAAATGACATAATCTGATAAATAGTTTCTTTTACATGTTTTTGTACATGTTTTGCTTTATTAGTTTTTGCTAGAGATAAAAACTATTTGGTTGATCTCTATAATCTATTGATTGAGTTGTTCACTTCATAAATCTAAAACCAAAACCTATGACATGTTTTTTCCTTGATTTTTTTTCTTATAAACTCCAACATATTTTGTTGAATTTTGTTAAGATGAATTTTGCTATAATGCAATTGTGTTTTTGTGTATGTATGAATTTATTTCTATCCTCAATTTCAGTTATTTGTTATGTATATAGATAATTATGTGTATATCTATAGATCATTTTTGAAAATACTATTATCCTCTAAATATCATATTAGTATTACTGAAATGTTATTCATATTATAATAATATGTTTCCATAGTTCCTGTCTAACATTTAAGTTAGAATTAGCAACTTTTCTTTACCTGATTAGACTGAGATTCCTTTAATAACTATGCGTATTTATGTATGAGGTCGATCTAAAATGTAACAAAATTGATTTTATACATGGGTTGTCAAACCTGATTGCCAATGTTGACCTTGAACATGTATAAAGACATTCAATTGATGTTTGCCTCTCCAAATTCAAATTCTATTGAGTAATTTTGGATGATTACATCATTTAATTGTGTCACAAAAATAAAACATTTGAAAATTCAGGACAATGCAATAAAAACATTTAACAACTTAACAGGTTTATGAAGATCCAAGTTCTATCCTCAGCAAAGGTTTTTAGGTGGCACAAGGAAACAAGTTGACATATCACTCCACAAATTGAAGAAAATACAATAAAACTCTCATCAGATCTGATCAATATTTGATGCTGAAAATGATTGGTGATGAATTAACATTGACCAGCGGATTTTTCAATCAAGGTTGCCAACCTGTGAAATAATAATTATTTACTTTTTAAACATATTCTCTGTGAACAAGATATTGGCCAAAAAATAATCCTGTGGTGCTACTGCCTACTTACTCACCTGATCTGTGACATTGTAACTTTTTCCTAGTTGTAAAAATCATGATTCAGGTCTTTAATTAACATTTGGTAACTGTTAAGAGCATGCAACAAGTTTTGACCAACCAAATGAAGGCAGTTTCATTTGAATACTTCCAGCACTGCTTACAGAAGTAGTATATAATGCATGGCTTCCAAATGGAACAATTTCAAGGAGGTTAACTTAACTTGTAATTAAATTGATTTTTTTTTCTATGATTTCATTACTTAACTGGTCAACATTCTATATAACATTTATTGTCTTAAAGGAAAAATTTGATTGTTCTTGTGTAAAATTTAACTTGGGAATATTTTCAAGATAATTCTGTCCTAAGTATGGCTATTGTAATTTTCTTAGATTTCAAAATGAACAGATGAAACAAGATTTGTGTTTTAAAAAAGAAGCTTTATTTGTTATATTAACCTCTATTCTTAGATTAGAATAATTTCAGTTACTGCATTCTTACATTTTATAATCCTATTTATATGCATGCAAATTGGAATTAGTATATTCTTATATTTAAATCCAGCAACATAACTTGAGTTTTTAATTGAAAGTATTAATGTATTTGATTTATGTTTAGCACATTTTAAGAAATTCTAAAAGAAAATTATGCTTTCGATATTGCCTTAAAATTATGAATATTAAAGTAACTATTGAGAGCTGACAACTAAAAGTGGTTATGTCCAAACTGTTTCAGAGCTCTTGAAATCAAACATCATCATTTTGATTGGAAACAGCCATTCTGACAATAGGCATATACATTTTATAAGTAGCTTAAACAGCCCCATTCTAATAAGATGGATATAAAAACTTTGGCCAGACATTGGATAACAAAGTATTTAGTAGATTTCACTAATTTTGCCATAAATGGACATAACTTGTTCTGGTTGTCAGCTGTCAATATAAAAGTATATTATTTTGAACAGGTTTTAAAGAAGTTATAAATGAAAAGTTCTGTTCACTTTGTATTTTAAAAAAATGGTTACATTTAGAAAGGGACAAATTCTGATATGTCAGAAACATATATTCTAAATATAGTTGATTAAATGAAGGAAGTGGAATGTTCCATATCCTTATAACTGTTTTAATGTTTTATATAGAAACCTATCATTTTTGAAATCATCTTCCATGTTTTTAATGACCACCTTCCACAATAGAAATGTTTGATTGGTTCAAATTGATGAAAATTAACAATATTTTGTTACCCATCCCAAAAATATTCAAACTTGTTATGCACCATTCAATTCCCCCCACCCAATTTAAAAGGTTAACAAAATGCACATTTCAACCTTTTCCAAAAATAATGTTTATCTATTTGTGATAGCAGAATCAACCGAATACTGGAATTTCAAAAACTATAGGAATTCCAGTGGACCATGATTCGTTTTTCTTAAAAACTCCTTTTTTCTTATGTATCTACTTTTATGCCTACACAAATGTTGCTGTTTGTAATATGAAGGATTTTCCAGCCTCATCCTCTCATAATTGAATAGCCATTTTTTGATCACTTTGAGAAATTGATAGACAGTTATTTTTTTTTTTAATTACATTTTTAATAGTACTGAAATGCAGTAATGAGATAATTTTGCTGAGAAAAATGACTTTTAGAAAATGTTTGAAATTCTTTCAGCCCAAATACTGACATCTTATTGTTTATTTTTTGCTATAAATGGGATATTTTCATTTATTCCTTTAATAATCTAAGCTGACTGGTATTTTTTGCATATTATATGCTCAGAATATTTTGTTTTTGTATATGGATATTAGCAACATGAACAAATTAATTCTTATAGAGATAGCACTAAGTTGTCAATGGGACAGCTGTTATTTATAAAAAGAAAAAATAGTTCAAAATTTTTTTTAGGCATGTTTATTATTTGGATATAGCTAAGTTATTAAAATTCACATGTATACTTTATAATGTACCAATAATATTTTCAATCTGTCATTATAACTAACTCACTTGATTTAAAAGTCTGATGACAATGTCTTTATCATATTATTCTTAGTAAGTTTGTTAATTATTTAAAAAAATTATAAATGATGATTCAAGTCTGGAAATCCTAAACTCATATTTCCTTATTATTTCTATTTTAAATGTTTAAATCAAATTATTTCTGTTCATACTTTCAGTTACATTAAAAGTTTTGTTTTTCCTAATAGTAGTAAATTTATCTTCTGAGAAACTGACAGGAAATGAATGATAATTGTGTCTATTACATTATTAATGCTTCCCTGAATTATATAAAAGATATAAAAAAATATTAAGAAACCTCAAATTCATTGTATAAAGTTTTGAATTATTATATACTGAATTTGTTCATGATTGTTTCTTGTTTTCATAGAACATCATACAAAATGTTTAACATATACTCAATTGTCTTGTCAGACAATCTCAAAACTCACTCTTTTTTTATTTTAATTATTGAATATTTAGTCATTTATTTTATGAAAGTTATTTTGCACAAAATGTTTGTTTTTATTTGTTTTCAATTTTTGTGTTTTTTTTGTTTTGTTTTTGTTTATTATTTAAATATTAAAATACATTTGTACTGTGTTGACAGGCTAATTTATATTATTGTTATTAATGAGAAACTGTCCAGAAAAATATCAATTCGATATTAATATTTACTCTTTAACTGTATTGTCACAAAATAGATTTCATATATTGCTAAGTTTATTCAGTGTTTACATTTATCCAATATTCTGCTAAAAAGTTAATCCATATCTCAAATATTGTGTCATAAAGCAGAAAAAGTCATTTTTATCTTTTTGAACTTAATTGAAATATATAGGATTTAAGAACTATTTCATTTATTGATGTTCATTATTCCAACTCTGAAAAATCTTCTTATTCCACTTAAACATCATGTGTTTTTTTTTTTTTTTTCATTAGAGCTGCTAAATGGTACTGATCAAAACAATGATATTCCCTATGCAAGAAAAGTAGTAATTAAATGGTTATATCTCTTGACTTGAAAACCATTCATGCAAGTAAGTTTGCTTAACTGAAGAATCTTATCTAGTTATGACCAATGATAGATTATCACTGTGGCAGAATTAAGAACAGCAATAGTTTTAAACATTAATGAACAAGAAACATTGTTGTCTGTCTAAAAAAACAAAAAAACAATTCTATTTTGAGTAAAGAATCTTTTATAATGAGCTTTTTAAAAGCTGTACATAACCTGCCACTTTTGAATAAAAGGTAGAATTCATTGTTTTAATTTCTATCATTAAGAATCTCTAAGTTTTGCATGGCACAATGTAAATGGTTGATAAAATCTAATTTCTCTCCTCGAAACTGTTTGCAATCCTGGACACTTTTACCCCATCATTCAAAACTGCTATTCATCAGCAATGCTGGATACCAGTCTCCCCAAAACTCCCCACCCTCTCACTGTGTCAATTTTATGCACTCAATTTTTTGTATAACCACACACTTGAAACTCAGTCTGTCAATTTCTACACTCAAGTTTCTGTACACCCAAGCACCTGAAGCAAAACATATGTCCCAGGGGACACTCAAGTTGTCTTTTCTGTAACTTTAAGGACACCCCTTCGATCCAGGCAGGCCAGACACAACCAGGTTCTCTTAGGGAATCAGAAAATTGTTTTAGTTTACAGGTAGTTCTAATCGGTTACTCTTAAAATAGTGTTTTGTTTTCTCTTGTTTTTTTTTTTCTATCCAATGTTAACTATGCTTATAAAAAGGATATTGAATTACAATCTTTAATATTTATGAAAAAAAAATTTCTTGTGCTATTTTCTGAAGGGAACCAGTTAATGTTACAAAAACCTAATGTTATCCTTTAATGATATCCCAATGTTTTCATTGGCTAAGAAAACTATTTGAATAAACAAAACATGTTTTGTTTTACTTATCTGTTTTGGATATATAACCCATTGGATAAATGTCAACTCTGAATGAACAAATCACAGAGTTTTGTCAAATTTCCTGATGTCATATTCTAAAAGTAGAATGACTTAGTTTTAATAGGTGATTGTTTTGTATATTTTTATAATAGTTGATGAATAAACTTTATAATGATGTCAAATATATGTTAAACTCAGTAGTTTTCAGTTATTTTTATTTTTTTTTATTTCTTTTCTTTTCCCTAGCAAGAAATTGGCAAGGTATTTATCATTCTGCACTTTGTAGTAGTAGCTACTATCATATTTTAGATAAAGAGCTACGATATGGGAACATTGTAGAATAGTTGTCTTTTAAAATGTCCCATCATGCTTAGTACAAATTGATCAGTAGACTCACACTCTATGCTGCTGTTGATTTTGTGATTATTGATTATGTGTGTTGGCATTTCCAAAGAAAAAAAAATACAATGTTACCTCTGTAGGATCAGCTTTCTACTATCAGCCTGACATTTATTGAATTCTCTGTACTTTTTTTTCTTTTATTAAATTTGCATTTAACTGCTAAGTATATTTTAATTTAAATCAAAGTAAATATTCAAAGACCAGTTCAACAATGTCTCTTTGATGCATTTTAAATAATTTACTAAATTGATACAATCTACTGCTAGATTAGTTATGCGAGTTAGTAACTTATTTTTTTTTAATTCTACTTAATGATTTTACAAAAACCTTTTTTCTCTGCAGTTTATATGAACCTATAAATTTGGTCAGTTTTCTAATTAGCACCAAAAACTGACATTGGTTATAAGTCCCAGTACTTTGCTGTGGTATCATGTTTCAATACAACATTGAAAGTTTCCTTTTTAAAAGTAGTACAGGTAGTTGATATTTGCTTTCAATGATTTAAATGTGTCATTTGATCAAAAAAATATTAAGACCTAGTTTCAATCAATCAATTTTAATAAATGATGCTTGATTTGCCAGCTGACAAAAATCATCTTGTGGAAGATGTTATTCTAATGGATAAGAATAAGAAAAATTGTCTTTCCAAACTTTTCCCCAATCTAATTGCTTTTATATGTTAATAAATGTTTACTCATTGACCTGAAAAGTGAACAGACTATTTTTCTTTTTTAGGGCCTTTCAATTCTCAGCAATTTAATTGAAAAATCTAGTTTTTTTTTTATAGCTGACTTGTATCTTTTTAGAAATATAACAGTTATTGAGCCTTATCCTTTAAATTTGTTTGTTTTCAGTTTGAAACTGATTAGTTAGCAAAATTCAGTTGTTTGCGGGGTATTACAACACCCAGGGCAAGATTTATTTACTTGTGTGTCCTTGGTCAAACTTATCAGTGGGTCTCAAGGCCTGCTAGATGAGGACTACTTATTGTACTGGGGGTCCCATATTCTGGACCCTATACATAAGTACAGGGGCACTTATGGTTTTTAATATATTGTTAAATGAAATACCCAGAGTAGACTTGAAGTAATCTGTCATGTTGCATGACAAATTGGTTCAACAGGCCATTAAGTACTTGTAAACCACCCTAGGCCATTAGCTTACAATGCTTATTAGTAAAATCAGCCCTTACAAAAAAATTTTATTATGAGCACTCAAAATTTTCTATTAAGAATAAATTTCCTAAAAACAAAATAACCTACATTATATACATAGACACACATTTGTATATTTTGTCCATTATTTATAGATTGCTGATCCTATAGACTTGGATGTATATTCATAATTTTTTATAACCATTTTTGAAGAAAAGCATAAATACCATCCAACCATTCTGTATTTACTGCATTTGTATTTTTTTTAAATGAGTAATAAAAAGAGAGAAGATTTTGTTTTTGAATTCTAAACTTTTAGTGTCTGCATTTTTGTTACAAGTTGCCTGATGTTCTGTCTATATCTGTTAAATATCTTAACAGTTAAAAAATGTGACTGCTTGAGTTTTTAATTCCACAATGTGTGCTTTGGAAGTGTGCTTCCTTTCGTGTTGTTTTTACTTCACTCATGATATTTCCACCAGCATGGCTTCTATTGCTATAGTCTGTCAAAATATATGTTTGTGGAATATTATCTTTATATAAAAATTCCCTTCATGTTTACTTTTCTTAGATCAATATTTTAGGGAGTCACCTTCATTTTTGAAAAAAGTACATATGTATGTATAAATTTAATAAGAATTTTATTTCATATTAAATAGATAATCCATATTGAATCGTAGTGTAATTCAAGTCTTCATTGAATAGGTTTTTTTAGTTGTGAATATAAATCAAAACATTTAAAATCTGCAATGCTCAACATTGCTATAAAATTAGTCCTGCTTATAATACTTAAACATACTCTTTTGTTA